>JASDQU010330380.1:0-12900 GCA_032191745.1 Picea mariana
ATACACTTCCTGCTGCACTTGCCTGAGGAGAGTTTGGATCCGAATATACTGTTGCCAATTGTTAAAGTAATTTGATCGCTCTGAAGGAATGTTGTTGAAATAGTGAGAAGCATAGCACTGTTATTTGAAGGAGCAGAAACTTGTATGGAGAAGCTTTGGACAAGGCGCCTGAGTCTGGCAATAGGCAGCGGGCCTGCTTTTCTTTTCTTTTTTCTTGATAAGAAACCTGTCAACCAGGAGCCAGGGCTTACTGGTTCTTGGCCCAGTTAATCTGTAGGACTAAAGCCCACCCGGTTAATCTGTACGCGCCTGAAAACATATGAATATATATGTTTTCATACTTCATGATACCGGCCCGCGATAAAATCAAATCTGTCGTTAACACCTGGAACGAAATTTGATAATTTTTAATAAATTTGAGGTGTGCGGTTTACAGATGTTTCTTTATGTTTTTCAAAATATGTGGTTAACCAATGTTATGTTTTTCAATATATGTAGTTTTTAAAACAGAATTAAAATCTGGTTTGGCTAAGATGAATATATATATATATATATATATATATATTTTTGTTAATTTGTGCAGGATCTGCGATTAACTTGTGGCTTGAGGATCGCACCCGGCCTGAGCCACACCAACCCTTAACATGGTTGGATTTTTTGTCCCTGCAGGTTTCGAACCGGTGACTTTAACATCACGGAGTGGCTTAACAACACACTCCATCACCAACTGTCCTACACCTCGGGGACATATTAAATTATATTTTTAACATTACTTTATCATATCAATTTTTTATATTATATAATAACAAAACTTACTATACCATAAAATAAATAACATTTTAAAAATATTTTATAACTTTAAAAACTTCTTATCACTACAAACACAAACATGAAGAATAATAACATTTTAAAAATACTTTATAACTCTAAAACCTTCCTATCACTACAAACACAAACATGGAGAATAATAACATTTTAAAAATACTTTATAACTCTAAAAACTTCCTATCACTACAAACATGAAGAATAAACAATTATAGGATATTAATTAAAATAATTAATATACAAATTACTTTAAGTTTTCCTAAATAAATAAACAACTATATAATATTATTATATTTATATGTTATTAATTAAAATAATTGATATACATATTATTTTGGTTTTTCCTAAATTCTTTCTCTTATCTAATTAAGAAAACAATTACAAATGCATATAATACTTATTCCTATCAAATGCTATAATTTAAAAAAAACAATTACATAAGCATGCAAATGCTTACTCTTATCAAACACTATAATTAAGGAAACAATTACATATGCATGCAAATATAAAACTCTTGTAAACATTTTCTTAAATAATTTGTAAATACTTTCTTAAACAAAGGTTGCATGACAGTGCCAAGTAAATTTGGAAATGAAGATGATAGTTAACACCTTATAATTATTGATTATGATGATTACTTTGAAACATGAATAATATGCTAACAAATGAGCTACTTTCATAATCTTAAAAGAAATCAACTTCTTAAAAGAATTGGACATAGACTCACAAGGGATGGAGAAAGCCTTATTGCTCCATGATGCCACATAGTTTATAGATTTATCATAAAAACTAACAAAATATCTTACCATGATTTTATTTTATAGTTTTGGGATTAACCTGAATTTCCTTCTAGTTAAACTAAACAAGCCAAATACAAATCTTATTTAAAAAATAAAAAATAAAAAATAAAAATAAACATTTCACATTTTATAATATATATTTTAGTATATATAATATTTTACTATCTTAAAATAGATATTATAAAATACAATATACATTTTAATATATAATATATTATAATATTTAACATAGATATTATAAAATACAATATAATTTTAATATATAATATATTATAAAATTTTATGTGTTAACATATATATTATAAATATATGATATATATTGTAATTTATATAATATTATAATATATATTTTAATACATATAATATTTTAATGTGTTAACATATATATTATAAAATATATAATATATATTTTAATTTATATAACATTTTAATATGTTATGACATGACACATTCAAAACAAAACATCAACATCATGTATCATGTTTGGATATGGAGATTTATATTGGGAAATGTAAATTTTAAAAAATATTTTATTGTGGTGGTGTAATAAGTGCTATATATGTTGTACAACCAATTAGAATCTCTTGTTATTGATTATGCAATTAATTTTAAATATTGAAATAAGTTAAGGCAACAATAAGACTTGAAATATATTAACCAATTAGAGATGAGAAAAATAAATATTTTTACTATATCAAAAAATATATATTTATTTTCTTAAGTTAAACATTACATTTTACAAACAAATTTAAAATATAAAACAAATTAATGTCAAATCAATAGGGCGGGGACTAATAATATCTTTTGCTATTTTATTTTGCTCATTACTAAAAGTAATGACATGAGCTTGAATTGACACAACAAATGAGTTGTAAAGATCTTTTTTAAAGTAAAAAATGATATTTGACTAGGAGATTCACTTTATACCACTACACTATCATTTATTTAAATTACCACTACACAATAAATTAAGGTAAATTTATGTTAAACTTGAATTTATAAGTATGGAGAAAATCTGATTTAATTTTTATTATTATTTAATTAATTTATTATTATTATTATTATTATTATTATTTTTAAATTTTTATTTATTAATTAAATAGAATGTTTATCACAATAATGCTTCAACATCTCCTTCATACTAGATTATAGATCACTTTACTACTCTAGATGTAATTAAATAAATATCATTATTACAAAATAATTAACAAAACCATAATTTTTAAGGAATTTTTTAAATGTTTTTCATCATTTTATGTAAATGTTATTAGTCTTACATTGGTTTAAGTCAATAAGTTTTATGCAAAATAAAAATTCAAATTGTTCATTTAAAATATAATGTATATGTTTGCATCAATAAAGAGAACTCACTAAATTCCTACAATTAAAAGGTAAGGGTTAAGAACTCATTGGAGGGTTAGAGTGTCTTAACATAATCAATCAATTTTTTTTAATGTGTAAATCTCAATTTATACTCATGCACCTTATAATGTGTTCTATAAATGGGAAAGGGAATAAAAAGTTAAGAAAAAACAAAATACTTGTGTATTTTAGAATTATGACATATATAAAAATAAAAAAAAAATAAAAAATAGAAAATAATATTTTTTTTTCTTTCCTATATATATATATATATATATANAAGCATTCTACTCATCCAACACTTAGAGGAAAATAGATGATCCCACCTACTTTTTTGAATTATTGAGTCTTATAAAATCATGTGTGAATTTTAAAAGCTTATGCAATATTTTTACACAAAATAATAACCAAGTAAAACTCACTCACCCTAACATGCTTTAAAAGAAAAAAAATTAGCACTAAACCTTATTTTAAGGGAATAGAGCCCATTTTCCCCTCTTAGCCATAATCAAGTCCCCTAGACCCATCTCCTTTATATAAAATTGCCAGGGGATACTATTGGAGGTGAAAGAGCCCATGGAGAGGGCAGGTGTCATGGTTGGAGACTCTATTCACAATGTTTGAGACCTAGAAGGTTCATTTAATGTGTAATACTCTTATTTTCCTTTTTGACCATGGTCTAGGGCCCTAGACCCATCATTGCTACTCAAAACAAATTAGTGAAGGCCATAACCCACTTAGAGGCCAAAGATCTCATAGAAAGGTCCCATGTGGTGTTTTTGCAACTTGTGTGATACTTGAGCCTGAGAAGATTTGTTAAATGCTTAACACCCTTGGTATCCTTCTCTCACTATTGTCAAGACCCAAATACCAATCATACTCACTAAAAACTTCACACTGTCCCCTGGTAAATCATTCATAGTCGAAAGACCCCCAAAAGAGGGCATGTTTTGTGGGTTGCAGGTGTATTTCATGGCGACTGAGTCCGAGAAGCTTCATTTAGAGCACAAGTCCATGGTTTTCCTCCCTTGACATTTGATATGCCTCAAGATGTTGAAATAGTAGAATATATGAAATTTCATCACACCTCTATATCTTTTGGAGGTAGTCAATTGAAAATCAACAATCCACTAGGAGAATCAACTAAGTGGTCAACTAGGCAATTGACTAGTTAAGTAGTTAGACCAAAGTGGCCAACTAGTGTGCAAAACAAGGTAGAAAGTAAGAAGTTTGTTAAGCACCCTCGTCAATCTATTTGAACCTCAACTTCCTCGCTTCAAGGGAGTTGTATACATCTCAGTGTTATAAAAGATGGCCCTATGGCTCAATCTAATAAATCAATGCACTAATGAGATGAATGTGTGTGATATGTGTTAAGTATGGAAACATTTTGGTTTCTTACACTTCTATGCTTGTCGAGCTATGCTCGATTGTGCTGAAGTGTTGTAATTGTTGAAATTATAATCCTAACACCTAGACATCTTGTTATCTAGTGATTTCCTTGTTGTAAATCAAATTAGCATCTCATAAAACATAATACACTTGCTGGAATAATCAACTCAAATAAATAGTGGAATCAATATTGGCAACCAAAATATCAAAGATAATACACAAATATATTCTTCCCATCAACTAAGGTTATCATTCAAATTACTTCAAAGCTTACAAAGGCTCCCTTATTGGGAAAATGACCCAATGAGAAATAGAGATAAGATACAACAAAACATGACTGGTTGATCTGTTACCCAACTACCCAACACTTCTTCCTGTGTTGTTGTATGATCTTGTACAACTACAATGCAACCTTTACAACCTCTTCCCGTAATGTACTGCACTATCTGTGTGGTCTGTATGCTGATACATATGTTGTCTATGTGACCTATATGTTGATACTCACGTTGTATCGTGTGGCATGTATGTTGATACTCGTGTTGTACCACATGACCTGTATGTTGATACTCACGTTGTCTACATGACATGTATGTTGATATTCATGTTGTACCATGTGACCTGTATGTTGATACTCGCATTGTACTGCGTGACCTGTATGTCGATACTCGTGCTATATGCGTGACTTGCATGTTGATACTCACGTTGTATCGTGCAACTTGTATGTTGATACTTGTGTTGTATGCATGACCTATACGATGATGCTCATGTTGTACTACTCAACCTATACCACAATACTTGCATTGTTCGCAGTGGCATGATCCTTCTAATGCACACTTTCCCTCTCTCCTCCTTTCACCTATATCTCTAAGTGAAAGTCCTTCTCCATCTATCCAAGATATCCTTGAGCAAAAGTCCTTCTATGTTATTTGTGTCAACAACAATCAACCTATGTTATTTACCTTATCCTTGCTTTTATAATATTGAGTTATGACCTAACCCTAATCTCCAAAGTGATTGACGGTTGGGCTTACATCTCACCTCACTTGAGATCAATGACTAATATTTAATTCACTAATGCTAATAAATTTAGCATTTCTTTAAATAAAATAAACTAATTAATAAAATGAAATTTACTTTAATAATTCATTTTATTAAAGTAAAATATCAAGGTAGAATGATTTGGATGAGTTCCACACATCTATACACTTAGACATGTGGGGAAGTACATATCCAATGATACAAACATCAACACTCCCTCTTAGTGAGGAAGGTACTTCTTGAAGAGCCACCTAAAATCGGTTCCCTCCGATCTTGGTAGAATATCATGAACATCATAATGTCCCATGGAATCCCTCCAAAATTGTTGGTTTGTTTCTTCCCGAACACTGGAAAAATCAGAATCAATGATACTAGTCATTAATGTCCTGAAGTTTGGAAACTTTTCTAGAGGCCTACTCTCTTTGAATGTGCTCATAGAAGCCTCAACTTGATCCTAAGCATCCCCCAACATCATCTCGTACCAACTAGGTCTCCTGATAGAATTAGAAGGGGCTAACTTCCTCTTCCCATCTGAAGGTTGACTCCCCACACTAGAAGTCTCTGAACATTGTTCTCCCTTCAAATAATTTTTCTCATCCTCTTCCACTGACATATGTTCACTCACATTTGAATGGATAAGATCCAATATCCTCTTGTACCCATGAATAGTCTTACCCTACAACCCATATAGCATGCCCTCTCTAACAACAATGTTCATTTTCATGTCAGGGATAGGTCTCTCTTAATGTATGAGTACTTTCCCTTTCTTAAACATGACGAAAAAAACCCTTTCCTCCAAAACTAAAATTGAGAGCAATTTCTTCTTCAATTCCAGTACATAAAGCACATCTTGGGTCTCTAACAAACTCCCTAACTCAAGTTTAAACATGATAGTTCCCTTACCGTTCACTGCATACTTGACATGATCATCAAGCTCCACATGGGTGCCTGAGTCATCCATTAGATTGTTGAATAATTCCTGTGCTTCTGTCATATGATAAGAAGCACCACGATCCAAGTACCAAGCACTCCTTGAGTTGGTGTTGGTAGAGAGGTAGGAGACCAATGGTTTTCCCAATACTTGGGAAAACCATTCAGTGCCACATTAACGAGCTCTATGTCATCCAATTTCTCCCCTATATCTGCAAGTTTATCATGTACCTGAGTGATCCTCATGAAGTAGATGGAAAAATTAATAGAGCTAGACATCTGCACATATTTGAGTTTATTTCTTAAGACCATCTTCCTATTCATTTTAGTGCTATGGAATAATCCTACTAGGGCATCAAACATATCTTTGGTCGTCTTCTTCTAGAATAAGTGAGGAATTAGATGATCCTTCATTGAATCCAAGATTACCCACTCAACTTTAATCTCCTTCTTCTCATGAGCTACCAAAGCTTGTGTATCTATTGATGTAACAAATATTTTTTCCACTATCTCCCAAATGTCATATTTCTTCAAAGCCAAAGTAACTCTTGTTTTCCAAGATGGGAAGTTGGATGCTCCATTTAACATGTATTCAGCTCTCAAACTTGCCACTGCCATCCCTTAGACTTGATAATTTTCCTTGGAAATAACATGCTAGTGAAAATAGATCTACTGAGATCTCCTTGCAGATCTGATAGATCTCCTTCTAACTACTGTGGATTTGAGATCTGGCTTCCTCTTAGAGTGGAGGCTCAGATACCATGTTGAAATTATGATATTGGCACTTGGTGTAATTTTTTAAATATGTGAAGTAAAGTAATGTATATAGATTCTTAAGCAAAACATAAATTAATCAATGGCTCATACACATAGTACACAAAAATTTAAGTTGGAAAACCTTAACCAGGAGAAAACCAACCTTCCTTGATGTTGCACCTCTCAACTCTTCATTTTATTAATTTCACAATTTGTAATACAATATATACAATATTTTAGGTATTCTGCGGCTATCAAAACCCTAATTCCTTAATCCCGGATTAATTTAGAAAATTGCTAAAAATAGCAAAACTTGCCTAAATTTTGTTTTCGGGGCGCTGCCCCAAATTATTTATGTAGCAAAGGGGGGTAAATCCTAGGATCCTCCTTGAGCTGCTCAGGCGCACATGTGCACCACTACTAGGGAGGGATCATTAAAAATAGTTCTCAAATATGAGGCACCCCCCCCACAAACATGCAAAGAATATAACACCTACCGAACATTCTCCCACTTGTTGTTTTCTTTACATACAGAGGGTCACATGATTACATAGTCAATAATCTAGGGTAGTTATGCCCATATTTTCTCTATACTAGGATAACTTCTCGATGCTCACAGACTTTGTCAATGAATTTGCAACATTCTTCAAAGTGTTAACCTTCTCTAGCAACACCTTCTTGTCTTCAACCATGTCTCTCACAAAGTGATATTGGACATCAATATGATTTGACTTTGAATGATAAGCTAGGTTCTTAGCCAAGAATAGTGTACTCTTCCTATCACAATTTAATCTTACTTCTTGTTGTACCAACCCAATACATGAACACAATCTTTGTAACCATACTTCTTCCTTGCATGCATGAGTGGTTGCCATGTATTCAACTTTTGTAGTTGAGAGTGCTAATACAACATGTCTTTAACTCATCCAAATGATTTCTCCTCCAAATAGGTTAAAAACATACACACTTTTAGATCTTTTGCAATCCATATCTCCAGTCGAATATGCATCAACAAACCTATTGGTTATACTCAAACCAATTTTAGGGTTTTGGTAGCTGCAGAACACCTAAAATATGGACCTATATCTCAAACCACTATTGATTATGTATGTCCAACAATATGTCGAATCCTAGTCTTATTTGGTAGCACAATCCATAACTAGAAGTGCCACACAAATTCCTGAAAACCCTCTTTATTGTTGTCCAATACTCCTTCCCTAGTTTTGACATATGTTGATACTCGTGTTGTACCATGCAACATGTATGTTGATACTTGTGTTGTCAATGCAATCAATATGATAATACTTGCATTGTACCGTGACCTATATTTTGATACTCACGTTGTACTGCGCTACCTATATGTTGATACCCCTATATGTTGATACTCGTGATGTCTGCACGACTTGTGTGCTAATACTCAGGTTGTACCACACACACTATATGTTGATACTCATACTGTCTGTGGGACATGTATGTTGATCCTCGTGTTGTACCACACGACTGGTACCACAATACTCTCGTTGTCTGTGACGACATGATCCTTCTATTGCATGCTTTCCCTCTCTCCTCCTTTGTCCTAGATCTTTAGGTGAAATTCCTTCTCCACCTATCTAGGATCTCCTTGAGAAAAAGTCCTTCTATGATCTCTATGTCAACAACAATCAACCTTCCTTCTTTACCCTAGCCTTACTTTTATAATATTGAGTTATGACCTAACCCTAATATCCAAAGTGATTGATGGCTAAAATTACATCTCACCTCACTCGAGATCAATGACTAATATTTAATTCACTAATGCTAATAATTTTAGTATTTCATTAAATAAACTGAACTAATTAATAAAAGCACTTTACTTTAATAATTTATTTAATTAAAGTAAAGTATCAAGGTAGAAGGATTTGGACGACTTCCACACATACAGACACTTAGACTTGTGCAAAAATACCTATTCGATGGTATAAACATGAACAATAATGGTGTCTTTAGACACCAACTCTTTGTTAGAATACTAGCTCTATCTACCCAATCACCTAGTTCTCCAAAATGGTATGAGAGCTAGTGGTTTGAGATCTAGCCTATTGTCTACAAGTCTTTTAGAAGTTGCTCGTTATACACATTCCTGACAAAATAGATTTGTTTGGTAGATTGGCTAAGGGTTTTGACTTGTATACTAAATATGTGAATAGATCTTTATATTAGCATCTTGTCTTCCAAACAAAAGCAAGTTATTTCAAATGGGCATAATTATGGAATATGGGCATGAGATATGGAAACATTGTTGAATATTAAGGCACTCTGGCATTTTACAAAAACTATGGTTCCAAATTCGAAGGATGACCAACATAAATTTGTCATCGATGGGAAAAGGGAAGGGATGAAGTTGTAGTGGTCATAATGACCTACATCTCTAGGGAGATTTACTTTCATACAAGCAATATTAACTATCTAAATGTTGTTTGGAAGAAGACATGAAGACTCTATTTGATAAAACTCATGAAAATTAGGTTATGTGGATTAAAAAAGAGTTGATATTTCCGGATCCTCTCTCTTTTGAAAGAACTAAATATTACTTGGCCCATGTGAAGGAACTTTAGTTGAAATTAGGTGAATGCGGAAAATATTTTCTAAAGAAATATGGTCAACTAATAGAAGTGATTCTATTGAATCTAAAGACACCCTATGATGTGTTCTATTTGATGTCCATGCTAGTTGGACCTCCAAAAATGATGACGTTAATGATTATTCTTTTGATTCTTTTTGTGGTTTACTAATTATGGCATAGGAAAAATTGCTTGATGAAGGGAAACTTGAGGTCAAGAAACAAGCACATTTTATGGAGGGAAATGGTCAACATAATTATATCAAAAGAGGTCAACAATGCAATAAGGAGAAAGAGTGTGATTGCATTGACCAAACTATTAAAAATAAGCATGGTGATTATACTTCAAATAAGAAAGGTAGAAATAAGACCTGTCATTCTTCTGAGAAATTAGGACATATGAAGAAGGCTTGTAGGCAGAAGACCATGGACTTGGAGGAGAAAGTGAAGAAACTAGAAAGAGACATGTTCAATAGAAGATTGATTGACTTGAAACATCAAACTTCATAAGGTAAGGTAAATAACTATATAATTTTTGTTAGTGCTTCTCAAGCTTTGCATGTTCACACTTGTTTACTGGATAGTCAACTCTAGTTGCACCCATTGTATGGCTAAAGATGCTTCTCTCTTTTCTTCATTAAGTGAAGCTACATAAAAGAAAATATTTTTTGTATATGATTATGGACTTAGCATTGTTGGTATGTGGCAAGTTGAATGTTATAATGATGTGATCATTGATATGTATCATGTACCTAGTTTTAGTGTCAATTTCTTGTTTGTATCCCATCTAGCTCAAACTGGAAAGAAGGTAAAATTTTGGCCAGATCAATTTGTTGTGAATGATATGCATAAAACATTATTGGTGTTACCAAGGGTTTTCTTGACCCTAAATATAGATTGTATAAGTTCTATGAATTTCCAAAGAAATATCCAAGATCGATTGAAATCGTAGCTCAAACCAATGATCATAAAAACTTTGGCATAAACGATTAAAACATCTAAATTTACGGGGCTTGAAAATTATGGTGAAACATAACATGGTTACTGGACTACCTAATGTTTTCACCCCTGATGGTGGATGTGAAAGATGTCTATTTGGAAAGCATCATTAAGATGACTTTTGAAACAAGGAAATCTTAGAGAACAAAGGCTCAATTGGAATTTGTCCATAGTGACATATGTTTCCTTAATAATCCATCACTAGCTAGTGCAAAGTATGTCTTAACCTTCGCCTTTTATAGGTACAATTGGGTATATTTCTTGAATAATAAAAGTCATGTCTTTAAAATGTTCAAGGAATTTAGGGCATTATATGAAAATCAAGGTGTTCGACTTGTGACATGTTTAAGATAATACAATGGAGGAGAATATGTATGCAAGATTTTTGAAAGCTACTTGTCATAGAACAATATCTCTTAGAAAACATATGTACCTTATACACCTCAAAAGAATGTGATTGTACAAAGAAAAAATAATAATTTGGTATAAATGGCGCATTGCTTGCTTCAAGCCAAAGGTAGATGTCAACTAAGTTTTGGGTAGAAGCTATATATTGCTCAAACTATTTGTTAAATATGATTCCAACTAAAGATATATGAGATGTGAGTCTAGTCAGTAAATGAAATGGGAGAAAACCCTTGGTCAAACATCCTAGAACCTTTAGTTACATAGTGTGGGATCAAATTCAAGTTGATAAAATGAAGAAACTAGATGTGAAGAGTCATTATTGTATCATGATGGGATACTTTGGATAGTCAAAGGCCTACAGGTTGTTTGATCTCGTCAAACAATATATTATCTAGAGAAGAGATGTTGTATTTGATGGGAATACCTCAAGTGTCACTTTGTTGAAATCCTCTTTTGGTTTATTGAGTAGTGATCCTTTGAAAATTTTGAAAAACTCTAGTTTGACTAAATAATTCATGGAACCATCAACTAGACAATCACTTATTTCCCTGAATGCAATTGACCTTCCATAGTAGAATCAACCACAAGTTTTGGAACCCATGTTCAATCCAGTAATGGTGATGTTGGTACATGAACTCCTTCAACAAAGAGACTTATCTTTCTACATGTACAACCAATATAACTAAAGTTTTTATAGTTGATGTAGGAGATATCAATGGCTCAATAAAAACTAGAAGTCAAAAATAGTTTGGTAGTGTTGTTATAATGGTGCTAGAGGTATGTGATACATATAAAAATGCAGATGCACATGGTTGACAGGAATGGGAGAATGATATGGTTGATGAGTATCATTCCTTAATGAAGTATGAAACATGGGACTTAGTTCCTTGACCACAAGGAAAGAATGTGGTGAATGTTGGCACCCAAAGTTTTGGGAGAGAGATTGTGCACGAGCACAAACATAGTTTTGCACGCACACCAACAACTACGCAATGGATGGAATGAGGTGTGCATGTCATTTTGAGCTCTACTATGTGCGCCAGTTTGAGTTCTATTATGCGTACCAGAAATCAAGAAGATAGAGGTAGCACGTCGGAATAAAGAAAAATATATTTGAGAAATATTCTCGAATGATTAAGAATTTAGGTAGTGTGAAAGATCATGGAGCAGTTAAGGGATGAGCTAGCAAGTTAGTTGAGACTACCAAGACTCCAAAGAGGCTACATATAATGCATGCAGGTGGAAAAAGCGTGTTGGTTGTGGAGCTTGATTATCTTCCTGATTCAGAGGTCCTTGCTTTCATCCGTGTTTATACCCCATGAAGTATTTACACCCCNTCTAGACCGTTCATTATAAGGTCGTAGATATAACGGTAGAGATTATGTTAGGATTTTTTGCCCTAGAAGGAAACCCTCTTTTATGAGGGAAATGTATTGCAGCTATGATTGACAGTGAATATTGTATTATGAGAGAGGAGACTGTGAGAGAAAGAAGAGGAAGTTACAGCGGATTTTGCTGTAGGTTGTATCCCTTCATTTGCTGGATAATAATAAAGGAAGGACCTGGAAATTTCTCTGATGGACGTGGCCCACACTGGGTGAACCACGTAAATCTGTGTCTCTCTTGTATTGTGTGTCTTCTGTGTTTTGTTTCTGCATTTGTTTTATTTTATTGCTCTGCGGTCCTGTTTTTCTAACAACTGGTATCAGAGCGTAAGGTAACTTGCAGGAAAAGAGGGTTCCTGGTTCGAGTGAGAGCAATGTCGGAAGATGGAAAGTTTAGGGTCGAAAA
>JASDQU010330381.1:0-12900 GCA_032191745.1 Picea mariana
AGCTTCAATTGTACTACAAGCTCATAAAGGAGGACCTTGAAGAGATCACCAAGGATTGGTCTACAGAACTCCTCATCCCCACAAGCCCTACAGAAATGTCAGACCCTGAAATAATTGATAGTCCTGAGACCACTCATGAAGAAAAGGATCTCCCTGGACCTAGCAGAAGGAAGAAGACCGAAGAGGTCCAAAACCTGAGCAGTGCATTGGAAGGAACCTCTTCAGTATCACCTGGATGAGGGGGTGATGACGAAGTAGAAGAGACAAAGGGAAAAGAAGACCAGCAGAAGAAAGGAGAAGTAACACCGCCTAGGAACCCTGCTGATGAGCCTGATCCCTTGAAGAAAAGGAAGGTTTCTCCCACGAAACCCACTTCCCGAAAGAAATCCAGAGCAACCTTGACTAAGATACAGACCGTGCACACTGTAGGTGACTTCAACTTTATCATCGCAGCTATAGAAGATGCCTCGCATGACATATTGTAGAAACATGAAGCCAAGCATGAGGAGATGTATGATAGAATTGAGGTTGAACTCAGAGGGGTACAGCAAACCCTTCAATCCAACCGCGCAGTATCCACTGCACCCCCACCATCAAAAACACCTGAGTTAGGAGATGAGCCTGCCCAACTCCGCAGACTAGATGATGAAAATGAAGCTCAACTTCGTCGCGCACAGGAAGAAACTGAGTAGGCCACAGAGGCCCTAAAGAAAGTACAAAAAGTATTCATAGATAAACGTCGAGTTGTGCAGCAAGAGAAGGCTACCCTCCAAACTAATTTTGAAAATGAGAAAGCAAAAATCCAGCAAGAGAAAGAGCAGTTGCTCGCAGAGAAGGTGGGAGTAAAAGAAGTAGACAGAAGAGCACTTCACTATGTGACAGGCTTAGAGAAAAAAGAGTAAAACCCAGTGGAACATCAATTAGAGCAGCTTGTGGAATCTATCCAACATCTTCAACAGAGAATCACATACCTCAAGCTACGAACAATGCCAAGTACCCCGTAGGATGTGCGAGATCAACGGGAAGCCACTTCTCGGAGCGCAGTCTAGAGGATCAGAGAATTCACTCTGGAATGCAAACAGCTAAGTGCTCGCAACGTACAGAATTATGAGCGACTCACTGAAGACACTGAGCTAAAGGTACTGAAGTCACATCTCCAGGATGCAAAGCAGCAACAGTACAGGTGAATTTGAAGCTCCTATCAATAGTTGAAAGGATGAAGCGATACCAAGAACAGTTCACTACTCAACAGCAGCTCCACACCATTCAGATAAAAGTCATGGAAGTGAGCCAAAGGCTCCAACTAGTCCGGGATGAAGCTTGCCAACTATTGGAGGAGATTGAAGGCCAAGGCATAGATTTGGAACAAGTAGTTGTTGCAGTCAAACAATGTTTAGAAGGACCTGTCAATGAAGCAACCATCCAAGAGTTTGTCGAGCAAGAAGCCCTGGCACAGCAACAGGTGGAAGCAACTCGAGCCAAGCTAGAGGCTTTTGAATCATAGCTACCCAGACCATAGTGACTCAGGACGAGTCACAGGTGAGTTTTGGGGGCCTGTTGTCCCTTGACCAAGTTTTGAGGATCCTTGGTCATGTTTGACCTACTTTTGGGACTTCGACGGGCTGTCGAAAACAGAGCACAAGTCGAAGTAGAGATCACGGGATCTCAACCCCTTTTTAGGGATTTTTGGGTTTCTGGGATTATGTAACGGGAATGGGTATATCGGCCCATGGGTTTACCCATGTTTAGGCCCATTTTGTAATGTATAAATAGAAATCTAGACGATGTAGGAAGTAGTTTGATCTATGTGATCGAAGGAGGAACAGGTATGTGATGTTAAGTGCTAAGTGTTAATTGCTAAGTGAAAATGGTAATTGTAATTGATATGTGCATACTGAGTGAGACTTGCAGAGCTAAGTGCAAGTGATTGTGAGAGACTGTGGAAGGCTTTGTGTCGTAATACAGGGTAGGAGGATCTAGTGAGGTGCTCAGATCTCTTGTCCTCTGCGGAGTAAGATATCATGGCTCTGTTCATGTAGAAGATTGACAGAAAGAAATAAATAAGAAGAGTTGGTGGACGTAGCCCCAGGGTGGGGGTGAACCACATATATCCTGTGTTGCTATGCTTGTGTGGTGTATTGATGTGTTTATGTGTTTATTTTCTTAAGTGATTTGATATAGATAAATGATAGATAGATCTGTTAATGCTTTGTGTTGAATAATGTGAATAAATGATAGATATGATCTATGTTGGTATGCTTAGTACTTGAATCTATAAGATCTGTATAAATATTGCATTGATCTATTGTTAGGACTTAGCTGTGTTGTAAACTAAGGCTGAATATTAATGAACTATAACTGTTAAGTGCTTTGTTAAGGTGTTGTAATCATAGATCTGTGTCCCAGCTAAGGTTGCAGACACTAGAGTCTTGCAACCACCCCTGCCTCTACCTCAGGTGAGACTTCATCTGCTTCGCAGGTGTTGCCGAAAGGGTCGGTAGTTAGGGTTTTGTTGGTGCATTGTTGTAGCACTGAACCCTGGGTCTACCTCTGTGCCAACACTTGGTCTCTCATGTTCTAGCACATATCTTCACAAAATGTTATCTACGCTCATTTTGTATAGGTGTCTCGCAATTAGTTGATAGTCAGCAGCGCAGACTACCAGATTCTTCTTTTGCATGGTGGTATATTATGGTGGCACAATTCTTGCACTCAAGTACTAAATGATATCTGTGAAGTATTCATCAGAAATCTGTACTGATAAAACTATGCATCCGAAAATTTGTCTTCTAAGTTCATAGATTCTTCTCCATTTGTGACCCTTGACAGGTGGTCAGGTCTTGCATTCAATTTTCCTGGTTTAACTATTACTTCAAAGTCAAATTATTGGAATAGTAGTAACCATTGACAGATCCTCCCCCCCAACACTGGCTTGTTGACTAGGTATTTCAGGGCTGAGTGGTCTGTGAACATCTTAAAGTGTTCTCCCAATAAGTAATGCATGAACTTATGCAGTGCATAGACCATTGTTAGGCCTTCTCTTTCTTTCGTGTTATAATTATGTTCTAAGTCTAATAACTTTGTTCTTGCAAACGCTATGGGGTGATCCAAGTATCCCATTCTTGGCTATGCTAAGATAGCTCCAAGTGCTATCGTTGATGCATCTACATGCACATGGAATGTCTTTTCCCAGTCTTGAAATACTAATATCAGTGCGGTGACCATCTTTTCCTTCAAGGTATCTAGACCGTGTTGACACTCGCCATTCCACTGAAACTTTGTATCCTTCCTTAGCAGCTTTTCCATTGGTGTAGTAATCTGTGCATAGCCTTTGATGAATTTCCTGTAATATCTTGTGTGTCCTAATGTTGCTCTTAGCTAACAGACTATTTTTGGTGTTGGCAAGTTAACAATGATTGTGATATTTTCCAGATAGACCAATAAACCTTGTTTGCATACTATATGGCTCAATGGTATCCCAAGCGGTGTTCCAAATATGCATTTCTTAATATTCAGTGATATCTGGCACTGTCTGCATCGTTCTAACATCAACTGTAACACTTCCACATGGTTTTTCAACAGGCTATAGACTGTCCAATCATCCAGGTATACTTCAATAAACTGGTGGATGAATTCCTTAAATGCTTCGATGACCACTCGGGAGAATATTGCGGGTGCATTCTTCAGTCTAAGCAGCATGACCATGTACTGGTAAGTTCCCCATTCCGTCGCAAAGGTGGTCTTGTGTCTATCCTCCTGTGCTATCTTAATCTGATGGTAGCCTGAGAATAAATCAGTGAATAAGTAAGATTCATGTCCCTCCACATTCTCTAGCACTTCGTCTGTGAATGGTGTAGGGAATGGGTCGTGTAGTCATGAATCGTTCAAATTCCTCAAGTCCATGCATATCCTGATTCCTCTTCCCTGTTTCTTATCCTTTACCACCATTGGTCTTATCCATTCTTACTCCTCAACTGGTTCGATGATGTTGTCTTCGAGCATCCTATCGATCTCGTATTTAACTTTTTGTTTATATATGGGGTTTAGTCTGTAGGGTTGTTGTCTAATAGGTCTAGCTTTAGGTCTGAGTGGTATCTTCATTTTTCCCATTTCTCCGGCTATACCCTTCATCTCAGTGAATGTTGTGGGAAAGAGATCATTGTATTCATGTAATAACTCTATGATGCTTTCTACTGTTTTCTCATCCCAGTAATCTCTAATGTTGGCCATTTTGGGTTGCTCGGTTGTCCCGATGTTAACTTTATTTACCTTGATTGGCACGGAAATGACTTATGATTCTATGGGTGGTCCTTTCACATCTCTTTCGCATTATGCTTCTTCGATCTGAATATCGTGTGGATCATCTTCATCTGGTGCTTCTTCCTGTAAATGGTAACATGACAGCGGTTCCTTGACTGTCTACTTATTTCGTTGTTGCTCTTCTGTGATAAATTATATTTTCAGTTCTTTGATGAATATCACTCCTCTAATTCATTTGAGGGTTGCGTCTATGTTGGGGTTATCATGCTCAAATGAGAAGGTGATTGTAAAGTTATGTTGCAATGTCGTCCATGTCGTAGTTCCTTTGCGCAATTCTTGGTTTGTATACCAGTTCACTAGTATGCCTTCTAGAGTATGTATAAAGTGATGAAGCCATTCCTCTGGTGGTGTCATTTTCCACGGTGTTCTACATGCCTCCAAGTGTTCTGATAGTGCTCCTTGTACTTCATATTTCTATTGTTTTTTGTTTTCCCATTCTATGACGAACCTTATGCACAGTAACTACTTACATTGATACTAGTTTGTGATTGTCCTTTTGTTTGTGCCCACCATCTTGCAGGTGTGGCCTTTAGTGCTAAGTCAAGTGCTAGCGGTCTCTGATTCTCTAAGACTTCATCTTCATACTGTTTCATGAATGTTTCCAAATCATTTATTCTGTGGAAGTTGGGTGGTTCTCTAATTTTTGTGCCTACCCATCTCACTGTGCGGTCTATTCTTGCACATCTTCTCGTGGATACTTCGTGTAGCCTCTGCTGCCAATTTTCCAACTTTGTGTCTGAGTCTATCACACAAGAAGTAATGCTCTGCCAACTGAGTACCCCATCTATAGTTGGGTTTATGTAATTCTCATCGCGCACAATTTTTCTGTACAACTAGTTGATTCCCTTCAAGTCTAGGCAAGTGGGTTCTACAAATCTCTCCCCTTCTGACGGATCTAGTGGTGCTATGACCCTATATTCTCTGGACTCGAATGTCATTTTCTTGGTTTTCAAATTGATTATGGCCTGGTTTTCAAATTCCCAATCCAAACCAAGCAATGTCAGGTAAGGTGTTGTGTCGTCTACTATTTCAATGACTTCAAAGTCTGCTTTAGTGCACACTCCATCAAGATCTATTATCACTCCTTTCAGTCTACCTATTGGTAGGACTATGTGTTGGTTTGCTAGTTTCAATTGGATGTTTGAAAATCCCAATGTGGGCTCTCCCATGCATTTCCATGTCTTTTTTGGCAATACATTCACTTTGGATCCTAGGTCCAGTATAATGTCTCCCATATTGAAATCCCCAATGTTAGCATTTAGTCAAAATTCCCTACTTGTTCTTGTTTTTGTGTGTAGGTGATTAACTGTTTTAGGTTCTATCTTTCCTTCTGTTTGGCTGCTACACTTCTCTAGGATTTTTTGCAATATCTTCATATATGAGGGATCACTTAATACTTTTACACATGACTGCAAAAATCCTTTAATTGTACTTACCTGTTCCTTGGGTTGCATTTCGTTGGTATGATCCAATGATGGAAGCATCTCATATTTTGGTGCTTCCTTGAATGGATGCGTAGATAAAGTTGACGTTGTGTCCTCCTTATGAAATTATTGTTTGGTTGCCTTAAGGGTCTCCTTTTCATTTTGTGCATCAAACTGCTTTCTTGGTTCAATGTTCTTCTTTACCCATTAGTTCTACGATGGTTCCTGACGAACTGCATCAGTGCTTGTTTTAGCTCCTCCGCGAGTAACTATGTTGATATTTCATCCTTCATCCCTTGATTTGGCTGAAATCCACTGAACATTCTGATTGTTTTGGTTCCTCTTTTCCTGATTCTTTACTAGTAGTGTCGAGCATTCCTCTATATCGTAGTCTGATGCATGACAATACATACAAGTTGTTGGTGGAAGTGGACATTCTCATGCATAATTTCCTGGTTGTTGATAATTGTGACACATGACTGGTCCTCTACCTCATCTGAAACCTCCTCTGTCTCATCCTCCTCCTCAGTAGCTTTCTCGATCACCTCTCGACGCGTTATACTTTGGATCCTGATTGTACTGTGTGGTATTGTACTGGGGTTGTGTCAGGTTGTATTGCGGCTACACGTTATTGCATGGTTCTTGCGGAGTATTATACTATTGTTGTGCAGTGTTGTATGGAGTTGCGGCCTGGTTGAACTGTGGCGTTGCTTGCCCAGTCATCATTTTGACCTGTACCCTATATGCATCTGATGTTCTTTCCCGGATCAGCTCCATAGTTCTGCAATATTTATCATCATGGCCCACTGACTTGCAAAAGGTGAAATATGAATTCTTTGTAACTGTCTAGTACTTTTGCATCATCGTGCAGTGGTAAGGGTCATGACCCAGTTTCTTACATATTTCGCACCATAGTCCTCCCTATGGTAACGGATTTGGCATACTTGTTTCCATATACTGCACGAATGTTGGGCACTCTTTCTTGTGGTTTCCTTTCATCCTACATGTGGTACACCAAACAACTTATCATTTATCCTTGTTCTTATTTTGGATTAACTGAAATGTGAGATTCTTCAAATCCTCCTTCAATTCTTCAACAGTTGGGTCTGTCTGTTGGTATTGGTTCTCTTCCGATTGCAAGGCTTCCTGCAGGGTCTTTGCCTACATCTGAAACTTCTGTTGTCGTAAAGAATATTTTAAGTGGGTAGTAGTGATTTGACAAATAGGTGTCGATGTTGCATCTCGGTCATAAGGTATTTTAGTTTTTCCTTTAGTCGCTTGAATCTCTAGTCAATCTCCCATAGAGACTCTCCTGGTTTCTGTCTTATTTCAATCATATCGTTCATGTACTGATCCTATGAGATCGGCTTCTAGAACTCATTAATCAGTAGCTTCTTAATGTCTGCCAATGTCCTTGTTGGCCCAGATGTACTGTTAGTGTCTAGACTCATGTACCAATATAGTGTGCGATCTCTCAGCGTAATTGCTAGTTGCGCCAGTTTGGTATCTTCATCAGTGATCTATTTTTCTTCCCATATCTTTGCACAAATGAACAAGTGCTTTTCAGGGTATTTTGTTGCTTCCCCTCTAAATTCTGGTAACCTGATGGTAGAATCGTGTCCTGCTATTCTGAATACTGAATTACTACTTCCTCCGCGCAATGTAGATACTTGACTAGTGTTGCCTGAACTGGCTCCTCTAGTTGTTTCTCCTTGTGTAGATGTCTTCTTGCTGTTGGACTTCCTCTGAACTTTGGTTTTCTAAACTGTGGTGTTCTCTTTGGTGTATTAGTCGCACATGGGTTTATGGGTTCCACACTAACGATAATATGGATAGGATGGTTGCCTTCTCCTCCCGTTCTTGGACCTCTCGTTTTCCTCTCATAAGTTGCGCGCAGGATTTCCTCAATCTGATCCACATCCCGGAGATCCTCTAACTTCTCATCATCGCTATCCAATCCCTCCCTCGTGGATTCAGATCTCTTCTTGGTATTCACCTTATATTGGTAGGGTACTCCGCTACGCGTCTTTCCTGATGACGCCAAGATCCACTTGATCTGGTCATCATCCATCATGATCGGGTCCAAGGGTTCCTCCTCCTTCTTGCCTTTATCTCTACCTCCTTCCATTTATCCCCTCTCTGTCAGTGCTTCCCCCCTTCCCCCATGCATGCAGGGAAGTTTAGTTGTCTGATTCCATTGTCATTACACCTTTGTTATATAACAATATCTTAATAGCAGTATACAGTGATCGAATGTACCTTCCTCGAGGTTCACGTAGAAATTATTTCTTTTCTACGCTATATGACTTCATTGTGTCAATTGAAAAATCTGTTATGAAGCCTGCAACAGTACTGTCAAGCCGAAATTCTACTACGCGAGTGAATTTGTTGTTCACCTATTGTAACTGCTCAATATGTATTGGAGTCCAATCTAGCTATTGAATCTGGTTCATCCTGTGGTTATCCTTCAAACTTAGTATCCACTTGACATGTAGTTGATGAGGAAAATCACAGAATAAGACTTCATGTAAATCAGTAAACATGTATTTGTCCATATATTTGCGCAGTGTGATTCTAGGGTTTCTATTGTCTTTCTGTGAAAACTCTAGTTATTTGGTTCTCAACCAAGCTTCGATTTCTGCTTTGGTGGGGTTCCATAGTCTTAACATTCCCTTCTAGTGGTTCATTTCTCTCTTCTTTCCTTCATTCTCTTCACGCTCAGTCTATCTCACCTACTCAGTCCTCTCTCGTTCCTACCAATACGACA
Organism: Picea mariana; assembly: GCA_032191745.1. Taxonomy (NCBI): domain Eukaryota; kingdom Viridiplantae; phylum Streptophyta; class Pinopsida; order Pinales; family Pinaceae; genus Picea; species Picea mariana. The sequence continues at coordinate 8,512 of JASDQU010330381.1, forward strand.
ACGGAACCATTTGTTGGTTACTACTCTCCCTTACCATCTGAGTTATTGACCCGGGGTTCATGTCTTTCAGTTTTCCAACAAAGCCTCTAAAACTATCGCACCCCCTGGTGAACCAGAAGGCAACATAGTGCACAGAATGCATTACACAGTCTCACCCGAGATAGATTTAAATGGGTGGTTGTAAGAGTCATGTGTTTACATCTTAGGATCGAGAATGAGATAGGGGTTTATTATTCAGCACCATCTATTACGACTTGTGATTCAATTTACTATTATTCATAATTATGCATTTATCTTTCACAATTTATTCCCTTAACAGCATAATCACAGTTCATAGTAATATATCAACTCATTCATTAGGCATAACAACTAACTTCTGAAAGAAGACAAAGATATGTATGCATTCATCACATTACACAGATATTACCGTGGTTCACCCCCTCCTGGGCTATGTCCACAAAGATTTGGATATGGGCTCTTTTATTATGGTAGTTCTGCATCTCTGATGTAGTGCACTTATAGTTCTCCTTCGATGAGTAAGATCTATATGAGGCGAACTAGATCGCACCAGGCTCCACAACCTGTGATCTAATCCTCAAATCTTCCTTCTCTCCTCTCTTCTAGCTCAACAACTTACAAAATAGTTCCTAACAATATTACATACATATCACCTCGTGCATAACCAGTATGAGAAAAAGTGAACTAATCAGGAACCAACCTTACTCAACAAAAATGAGAGCTTCTATTATACCTACGCATCTATACTTATATCTATGGATCTCTTCAGTCATTTACAATGTATTACAAAAACCTTAACCCTATCGACGTTAGGTCTTCCTCCCCTATGTGTGTGTTGTTCTTCCTTCCAGCTGTCGCTTTCCTTGTGCACGCTTCCTTGCATGCACGCGTGTTGTGTTTCCTTCCATTTGTTACTTCAGTTTTTGCACGCTTTCTTTCCCCACGATCATCCTTCTTTCCACTTCGGCCTTTCTTCTTTCCACTTTGTCCTGCTACCAACAACCTATATAGGTTTCCCACTCTAAATCCAATAAATACTAATGATCTGAAGCTAGACCATATGGGAACAAGTAGTACCTATCCATCTCGAAACAATATATGATATCCCTTCCTGTCAATCTATGAAACTAAGAGGACACTCCTAATTTATGGCACCCATAATACATTTGACACCCTCAGTGTCTCTCTTGACTCCAATTGAAATGATACTATACCAGATCCTCGTATTGAATGCTTGGCTCCCATACTAAGCTCCATACATAAGTCTGAGCTAGTCTCTGTGAGATTTTCAAACAACTATCGTGCACCTATCATATGTAAATATTCTCTGCTATCCACCAACAATCTCTCCCTATTGGAGACATTCCCTGAAAGGATGGAGACCAACATGATATCCCTTTGGACCCTGTCTGCAACCTCATCAAACTTTATTGTTGATGCATGTTACCTTCTTCATATTCCCCCCTGGTGTAAACACTGTGAAGAATAATGACTAAATTCATGGCACTCATAACATCTGATCTTACAAAGATCCTTCTTCCGTCTCGAATCTGGAGATTCTTCTCTCTCGGGAGAATCCATTCTCCCTTACATACCTATTATATCTGGAGAATCCCTTCTACCCTTTATAGTGTTGGTTGCAAGGGCATGGTTCTCATCATTGCTACTCTTCACCACACCATCCATATCATCCATGGATGCTAACCAATTCTCCTCCTTAATACAATCTATCCATAATCTATCAAATTCTAGTAACTTTTCTTGTGCACTGATTCCTTGCACAAATGGTTCCCAAGACCTGGGAATACCTCTCAAGGCTACATTCACCAACTCAGCATCATGCACTATCTCACTAATGGTTGTGAGCTGATATCGGATCTAAGTAATCTTCATAAGGTAGCCGAAAACTATGTCTTCACCGGTCATCCTGATAATATGAAGTTTATGCTTCAAGTGTAGCATCATGTCGGTATTCTTGTTTTGGTACAGCCTCACCAAATCATCATACATATCCTTGGAAATTTCTTTCTCGACAATGTGAGGAATAAAGTGGTACTTCAGAGACTCTAGCAATACCTTCTTGGCCTTCACTTCCCTCTTCTTATGAAATGTCAAATGTAATTCACCATCTTGACCTTCTCGAAACAAGAACAAGTACAACACTCTTCTAGTGTTGTAGCCAACAAATTTTCTCAATATGATCCCCTTCTCTTCAAATCCCAAACTCTGATGTCATCTCAATTTTTCACATGCAACTCTATGTGACTAATTTTCAAATATGAGAAATTGCTTCCTAGTGAACCAACATTAACACCCTAGTTGTTATCACTGAATAATTCTACACTGCAAATTGTTGACTGAAAATATATGCAGCAGAAACGCAAAAGATCAGAGATAAATCATCAACACATATGAAACACAATTTTAGTTCTATAATCTTGTTATCATCAAAAATCCTCAGGGGAAAAACCAGCCCTCCCAGCCAATACAATATCACCAAAATATGAGGACAACCTTTTCCTCCAAAATTACCAAAATTGAGAACAACATTGTTCTCCAATAACCATAAAAATCAGAAAACCAAACCTCATCAAATCTCTTGGAAATATTCTCTACCCACAAATATATTGCAAACCACCTATACAACCTGTTTAGGTCACCTGTTTTCAGCTTGTATGGGTCTGCCCCTACCCATAAGAGCTTATATGGATGTACACGACTGTTCCTATATCAATCTATGTATGTACGAAATTGTTCCCACTGCAACTCGCGTACATATGAACACTTTGTACGGCTCGCTCCACTTCATACAATATCTTACTTATGAGTTTGTCTCTCTCTCCCACACATGAGGTGTGTCTTTCCTTTCCAAGAACAGAAAATAGAGAGTCCTCAACCTTAGGCCAGATTTGCTCCCCTAGTAGAATTTTCCTTTGTTGAAATCACCAAGCCTCCTAGCACAAGTGCAGACTCACTTATGATATCTCCATTATGCACTTTGATGATCAAATTTCACAATGACATATCTCCTTTATATAGGAGTCCAATGAGTGATTTTAGGAGCCCTTCCTAAACTCAACAATTAATTAGAATATTTTATTCCTTTTTGTGGGTGTGGCACCCCCACACAAACCCACAAATACCATCAACTTTCCCATGAATTCCTAGCCTCATTTCTGTAACATCCAGTTCTATTGAGAACATTTATATTTATTTATTCTTTGAGGACACTTACGAGCAAGTGATCCGGTTACGATACATTACAATTATGCTTTGCTTGTGAGATATATATTATGATGTAATCGTGATTGTGTGTTAGATTCTAGATCTACTCGTGTATCAACAGGTATTACTGATGAGTTTCCCTAAGTGTGTAGGATACATGATAGGTTGATGATGTAGATGGCATCATTGGTTTCCCTTGGACTCTGGATTGTGTCAAGGAGTGAATTTTTATATGGTTTGAGTATTTGATCTGCATGCATGGGATTTATATGTGGATTTCAATATGGATATTATGTTTATGGATGATTGACAGTGTTATTGTTAGTAGATGCAGGATTGGCGATGCTTGCTAATCTGACTCACATAAGGAGTAAAGGGGTCAAGCACAGAAACCAGACAGTTGAGGGAGAAGTGTGACAGATTTGAATTTTGATTACCGATTGTTTGGCCTAAGTTGACTGTTAGTATGGATGACATGTTCAAGTTATGTTGAAGAAAACTGTAGTGGATATTGGATTGCGTCGTTGAGCCAACAATGAAAATTTTGAGCGTTGGTCTCGCAGGCCTAAGTCTAAGTTTGTTTTATTCCTCAATCATAAATTTCTTGCTTCATAGTAGTCCTATGCCTCAGCTTGTGTCGACTTGAAAGGTGGTTCGTCAGATGGAAATGATTGGCCATGAAGAACGACAATTAATACCTTACCATGACATAGTTGGTTCACCTGTCATAGTCTTGAATGAATGCAATTGCATTATCGATTCACATATGTTAGTTATTACCCTTTAATGTTAAGCTCCAAGTAGCGAATTGAGTTTTAAATTAATGGATAGAACCTTGGATAGGTTTTTCCCTGCTAGAAGGATGATCGAAAGTCATTACACTCATCGGTGGTCATTAATGATGTGTCGTGATTCAACCATGAGGAATTTGTAAGCAACGACTACATAGCATGTAAATTTGTATGGTTTTACTACATCATTATGATATCTCGTTAGTGACGTCCTATTAATCCAAGGCATCCAAATATATCTCTTTGGAAGAACTCAATCAGAATTTAAATACCAGTGAAACTTGTTATATGGTGGTTGAAGAACCCTTGGGTCTAGAAATTAAGAATTTATGTGTAAGGTTATGTTGGCAGCCAA
>JASDQU010330385.1:2538-12900 GCA_032191745.1 Picea mariana
TCTTGAAATACTTTTTGAATTATGAACATTCCATTCGTTTTTCTTTCAATCCCTTGGCTAATTTCAAGTCTTGCCACCATATACTAGCTTTTCCTTTTAAGTTATAGATGGTCATTCTAACCTTCATATTACTAGAGTAATTATAAATATGAAAGTATTTCTTAATTTCTAATAGTCATGCTTCAGAATCCTCACCAGTCTTATATTCTCCATCAAAGGTGGAGGGTTTTATCTTTTTGATCTCACCTTCTAGGCGATCCACTTGTTTTTATTTTCTTCCTATAGATGATTTGTTTTCTTTCATGCGTGTATCTTCGAAAGAACTGTCTTATTTTTATGTTTCATGAACAGAGCTCTTAGAGGACCTTTTGTTGACCTCTTCTTCTTTTTCATTGTATTTTGGACTCTTCTTTGTTACTATACTTCATACCAACATTAAAGTTATTTCCAGATGCTCTTCCTGTGATTTTTTCAACTTTTCATTATCTTCTTTAAATATTTGTAATTCCACGATAAGGTTCTTCATCATTTCCAAGAATTGAGTGGTTGTTCACTGTTATGTTCTGGGTCTATAGGAAGTTCTTGATTTTGATTCCCCTCATGTTTGTCTCCTTCTTCATTTCGTGCTGACTTTTCCGCAATAGACAAATTGTTTTTTTTATTGTTTCTAACAGTAAATATGTTCATTAGATTTTCCTTTCAAAGAAAACCAAAATGAAATTTTGGTGTTTCCCTGAGGTCCAAGCATTGTAACCTATAGCTCTAATACCATATGTAATGTACCCCAAATTTCACAAAATAAAAGAAAAATATTTGTTGGGAAAAAGTTAAAGTCCATCATGCACAACAAAATTTTCATGACACAAGAAGGTAATTCATTACATTTATTAATCCTATAATTATATACATGGAAATTGTACTCCACTATCATTACTCATCCTAAAAAGGATGAAATAGATTTAAAATCAGCACATCATTATTGTTCTGCTTCATCGTAGCGTCGCTATTAGAGTTGAATTTATAACACTAATATGTTAGTAGCTAAGATTGTCAAGGTCCATAGCCTAGGAATAAATAAAGAGACCCATTTTATAATAGGTAATAACCATGTTTATAAAAAATGTAAGTCATATACTTCATAATCTCAAGAGTTAAACATTAGCGACCATAGAGTTGAACCTATGGGGTCATAACCATCTAAGTACAGGATATACGAGCTAGGTATTAAGACATTTCATAGCACTATACCATGTTAAAACTTACGATAAGAATATAAAAATGTAGTCGTGACCCTATTAACATAACCACTAATCCAACGTTACATGTATTCATAGCCTTTATGTTATTCGTGAAGTCATAAAGGTGGAGGATGCCAGAACGACCTGAACCTAGTCTTTCACGTCTGTGTAATTTAATCAAGGTCAGGTCCATTAATGGTGACATGCCACTAGTACTCCTCGGGCCTGACATTACATAGAAACCCCCACTATGGACTTGCGACTTCGGATGGTTTCATATGGAATGGTATGGATGGCATTATTTTAGTTCTTCTCCAATGCCGAGAGGCACGAGGTGCCATTACCCCCTCACATTTATTCCCCTTGTGTTTTTTTTCTATGTGGTTTTGCTCCCGTGATGGTAGTATTTTTCAGCTCTGTGGTTTTTCTCTCGCGACGGTAATATTGTTTGGATCTGTGGTTTTTCTCCCACGATGGTAGTATTGTTTGTCTCTGTGGTTTTTCTCCCGCGATGGTAGTATTGTTCAACCCTGTGGAGAATGGTAGCATTGGGGTATTTAGCATGTTTTCCACAGGTGCAGTGGCTACTGTTTCAAGCTTTCACTCTTTGTGCACGGTAATCCAACATTCTTTGTCAATCGTATTCTTCACACCCAATGATTTCAGTGTAAGATATTATTTACGTTAAAAACATTCTTTGTGCAATGCATTATCTATGCCCAACTGCTTTATGTATAATGCATTATTTGTATTCAAATGTCCTTTGTACAGTGCATTCTCTATGCCAATGTTTTTCCTAAGCAATGTATTATTGTGTCGAAGTGTTCTATGTATAGTGTATTCTTTATGCTAATGTTTTTCCTATGCAAAGTATTATTTGTGTTGAAGTTCTCTCTCTAGGGTACACACATACTATGATTAATGCTTCCGCTGTTTGTACACTATTATCTCCTTGATTTTCACTGTCGCATATTACATGCTTTCCCTTTTGGATAGATTTGTTATCATATGATAATTTTCCCCTTATACATTTTTCTCCAATACTCCTTTGCATTAGAGACATTCTCTTGGGAGTAATTTTTATCTTCCAGTTTGAAGGGTTTCTATTTTTCTTTTCTACTAGCTACCAGTATTCAAAGCCCATAACCCTTTGGATCCTTCCTCGTTTACCCGTGGTCAGAAACCCTATTCAAAGGCTAAACCCTCTGCAAATATTTTCATTTTGGTTTAAGGTCTGTGTAGAGGACATAGCACCCATGACCCTTGTCTAGAGGATTACTGTGTCAGGAAAATTAACCGCTAGTTTTTAGACTTATCGGGGAGACTCTGGGTAAAATCATGGTCGAATAATCTTGTACTTTCATTCCTCTATTCAACCAAAATCTTTGATTAATTTCCACTATGTATTTAAAGGAACTCTGTATTTTATGGTGCAAGAAACCCAAGTTTCCGTTGAAAATTCAGCAATGATGCTCCTCATATATATTCACCAGTTATAGAATATCTTTGTCGAGAAAAGGAATGTTCTCTGTCACTATTATAACACATATGACCATTTGAAAACATCCTATGTTGCATGCTATTGTCCAAATCGGCCAATGTGAAAATAAATATCCTCGCTGGTTTAAAAAAAGGTTCCTTGATTCATCTCAGACTAGACCTGATACTCACATGCATCTTCTTGGTCTATTATAGGTTGAAATCTGATACTTGCATGCATTCTCATATGCTCGTTAAAGACAAGGCCATAATTTCCCAGGGATTTCTTTTAATACATTTTGTGTAACTTAATTTTTAACTTGTGGATTAGATTACTAATCAAGGTCGCATCTTTTTCTTCGAAATTATTGTTTAATTTCATACTTGTCGCAAACATCACTCTTGTCAAAAAACTTCATTTATGTATTGTGAAAGTTGATTACTGTTTAATTTACTAACCTCATCATAATATTCTTGGGGTCTTTGTATGGGGTTTCTTTTGAAAGTTTTCTTTGAAGTAATATTTACGGAATTATTAAAACCCTTCTCTTGTGTACAATATGTATTATATATGCTCTCTGTAATTTTATAAAGTTATAGGGTGTTAAGTTACATAAATTAATTTAGAATTTTGTTTATTATTTTTACTTTCACAATTAAAATAATTTCTCATAAATGTCAGCTAATGAAGGGTCCCTTTGTCTTGCGAGGGAACCCATTAGATGAAAAACACACCCACTTCCCTTTCTGGGTCTTGGTTTGATGTCTTCTCGAGGAATAAAGGGTACTCTAATATGACATCGAAATCCAAGATAAGTATACTTTGATTGTTTTATTTCTTTCATCTTTTAATAGTTCGTACATTAGTAAGTTACTAATTCTATTGTCTTCCTTTTTTATAGGTTGGAAGAACAACCAATTGACTCGGTGAAGTGTGGGAACTGTCCACAAAAGGTATTCGGGTTCCATCTTCTTCCACCAGTCATTCCGTGCACCTGCAGACAGTTTTATGTAGTCATTTGAATTTGTGTTTAGACTAGCTATGGAGTTCTTGTGTTTAAGGAACTCAAATCGTAACATTTCAGTCTACCACCTATTGGCCATTATCAATATGTTTTTTTCAAGTAACCCATGATCTACTGTATCATATGTCTTTCTCTTATAAATAGACAAAGCATGTATTGGGATTGTTATTCTTTTTACTCAACATAATAACATAAATACAATACAGTTCATTTGCACTTATATCTATCTATCTATCTATATATGTATATAAACTAAACTCGTAATGACATATCACTATAGACATTATTACACAGTGGCAACCCACACAAACTAATATGGCTATATAGTTCACTTCAACAAATAAGTCCTCTAATTATAATAATATAAGGTACGACATCAATTGTATAACATCAATAATAAAACATTAATAATATAAAATCAACAATTTGAAAACATAATTGATATACATATATGAAAAACTGATGCTAGGAAAACAAATTGAAGAACCATGTTCCATCGAACCATAGAAACAAAACAACCACGATCACTTGTCTTGATCACACCCTAGCCTGACCATGAGTCCATAAGGGAGAACTGAATTATCCCCCTTAGCTATTGTCACATTCAACAGATCAGAATCTTCTTAGCCTCACACAATATGTGCTCATAACAACAAAACATTTCTCAATCCCCCAACATACTAAGCAACATCTTGCCTCCCACATATGTTGTATATATTTTGTGGCTACGTGTTTCCATTTCTTTCCCTCCGAGAAATTCACAGCTTTACAAACTCATGATTTTCAAGGGATGCTAGTGGTCAAATCCAACTTTTTCCACTTGTAAAAATTAGCTCTGAGTTAACTCAAACATGTTCCCCACATGGAGTCATGGTCATCTATTTTTAACCTGGTTGTTCCATTTGTCTTCCAACATTTAATTTACTAAAAAGTTTGTCTCATACATGTGTCCAACAAAATAGGATAGTTAGGAAAGTCAAATATTTTCCTAGCAATCAAAAATAATAATTACATAATCCATACTTCTAATTTCGGATTTTCCATAAATGAAAATTTATTTCTAAATTTGGATTTTCCATAAATGGAAATTTATTTCTAAATTGAACTTGGAATTTAGTTTTTTAATAACTTGACGATGTCACCAAAAAAAAATAAACATAAGACCTCCAATAGCCCCACTATGCAATAGAATTTATGAAATAAAAATGCAACGAGCACAATGGGAAAGGACCAGAACAAATCGATAGAAAACCAAAAGAACTATTTAGAAACTAGTAATGGTACCCTATATCATTGAGTGAGACTTGATGTCCTTACTCATGTGTTAATCCATGTGAGAAATAGGACGTGTCATCCTGGGTTTCATTGACCCTATGTGAATCTTTGAGTCTAGGTATGATGGTCATTATGATGACCAATTGTTTCTCCCGCCTTCATTTCTATCAAACTAATAACACTAATTAAAACTTTTTCAGTACTGGGATGGAGAAATATACTACAAGTATAGTGCTATAAGTCTAATTATAACTCGAAGAGATTTGAAATGTATTGACTCAACATTAAACTTATGGGTGTGCACAAGTTCCAAGATCGTTGCACAAATGATTTTCAAGAGTTTCCTCCAATTTTATCCTAACATCCAAGCTCACGAACATAGAGCTTAGAAATTAAAAATTCATAAGTACATCTTTTGTTAATTATTATATCCCCTTCTAATTGCACATGGAAGTCGAAATTTTTCGTAGGATGATATACATTTGTTTTCCAAGTTAATATGTATTCCATGGATTTTTTTTAAAGAAAAGAAATTAGATAGAGAGAATTTGGACATAGGTTTATTTATATATATACCTATTTTTCTAACATAGACTCGAATCACATTGAAACAATAAAAAAATCATTCATTGTGTAAATAGCAACATTGCCATTTGGACAAGTATACAATAAGAAAAAATTTGAAAACCATGATGTTTTAGAATAAGGATGGTGAATTATGATTGTTGAAGGAAAAATACTTTTATGGATCATTGATGGTTTATTTTAATAATTAAGCCAATAGACGACATTGAAATAATGAAAAGAAAAAAATATCTATGTAAATGAGGTATGTTCATAAAATACTCTATATATGACAAGGAACTATATGTTATGGATCAAGTTTTTAGTAAATTCAAAACCTATCTTATGTGAAAAATCATAATCCCTATTGATCACCAGCCACCGAAATATTTGTAGGTCTAGAGTAAGCTTCAATGTACAAGACACTATCGATGGGGTTTTTACAACAATTCCAATTGAACATCAAATTTAAGAAGGGAATCAAGCAAGGAACAATCAGGAAATATTATCGAATGATTACGACCGACCACATAAGGGATCGTGGAGCTGAAAAAATGTGAGTATGAGAGGAAATTAATATTGGTTTGATTTGAGAAGGCTATGTGCATAGGAGGCAGGTGTCAGAAGTGTGCAAGGTAGTTTGTCAGTAGAACGAGTGGAGCATAGCAGAAAGAGACAAAGCTCATGGGTAGAGAAAGATATAAAAGGAAGCAGTGATATCATAAATAGATTTATATTATTAGAGAGTTAGACACTCACATACAAGATCCATTGAGTTGTTCTATGTCGAGCTCACTCTAAGAATTTTTTAATGTTGTAATGATTTTGAATATAAATATGAGATTTTCATGTGTTTGAGGTCTAAAAAGGATGCACAATGTGAAACATGTTGTACTTTTGGAGAATTTTATCAAAAGGGATGTGTGACTTTGTTGTTGTTGAATACATTTTTTTTCCTGTATATTTGTTTTGAATGGAATGGAAGGAATAATAAAGTTGTGTGAGTTTTGAACTACCGTGTGTCTCTCATGTGCTATTTGGATATGTGTGTGTATTTTTTTACTTATTAATCATAGTAAGTTGTTGGATATGGAATGTATGAATTTCATCCCAGATGGATCACGGTTTATTTAGTCCTTCATCCGTCACACAATACCTTGTGGTTTCTATGATCCTCTCAGCATCTCGGGTGAGACCCTCTTCATCCATGGCTGAGGATTGATATGTCGATGCTCTTGGGTTTTTTTGGTCAACTATAGATGAACCTTGGGTCTAATCCCCCCAGCATGAAGAATGACACATGAAAGCTTGGTACAATACCAAGAATATAAAGAAGAATATATAGAATATTATGGATTCAAGGAGGAAATTCAATAACTACAAGGTTAGGTTCATGAAGAAGATGGTTATGACAATGCTAACTATGATATCCAAGATGGGTTTCTCTATGTTTATATAAAAAATATGTTCCTAAAGGAGAAATATTGAAACGTATTGAGGAGGGTCACACCTCCAAAGTTGTGGGGTATTTTGATGTTGGAAAGGTAGTGGCCAACCTATAGAGTTGTGTGTATTAGCCTATAATGAAAGAATATGTAGCTCAATTTATTTTAGGGTTCATACATTGTCGTACCAACAAACTTGGTAATACAAATCAAGTTTTGTACCATCCTATACTTGTACCTACTAGACCATGGGAGGTCATCGCCATGAGTTTCATGTGTAATTTGGAAAGAACCAAGAGGGGACATAAATATCTATTTGTGGCAATGAGTGTGTTTAGTAATATGTGCATTTGCATGCCTTACAAAAAGACAATCAAAGGACAAGATGGAATGCTCATGTATTTTGAAAATGTTTGAGTGCACTTTGAGATGTACCAAGGAGAATAAGCTCTAACAAAGATACCAAACTTATCAATGCCTTTTTCACTACACTTTGCGAGAAAATGTATGCCAAGTTGAATATATATACATATTTATCAACAAATAGATGGGAAAATAGTAGTGAATAAAACATCGATTCATTTTTTGAGGGGTTCAAATTGGTAGCATGCAAATACTAGGGATGAAAATTGATTTACATTTAATGCTCTTGTAACAAATAAATCCATGCACCCACTGATAAGTCCCATTTTGAAACTTTTTTTAGATATTTTTGACATTCACCTCTACATCTTGTATATGGATAGTAACCAGAAGAGAAGAAATACACTTTAGGAGAAGCATCAGAGGATCAAAGATTCATTAATAGGATCAGGAAAATCCATTTGAAAGTATAGAAACATTTAAGAATTCATAGGAGGAGTAGAAGGCCCAACGTGACCATTATAGAATTGAGAAGACAATCAAGGTATGAGACCAAGTTGAGTTGTATCTAAATAGAGAAAAACTATATGGTCAGTGTAATAAGATCAAGGATATCGAGTAGGTGATTATACATATAGACTTAGTATACCTCCATATATGAAAGTTTACTCAGTAGTGAATGTGGAAAATTTGAAACTTTATGAGCCTTTCATGTTATTCCAAGAAGTGATGACCAAGTTGGACATATCATAGAGGGATTAATGCTAAAATACAAGCATATTTAGTAGAGAATGTAGTTTTATAGAAGAATTCAAAAAAAAACTTGATAGGCACAACATGAAATATGACACAATAGGTTGATAGGACAACTTCCAAGAAATGGCACATGGTACTCTAGGGAGAATGCATTGGAAAAATTTTCCCGTTTCCTTTGGTAAAATATTTTGGGATCCCAAAGCCTCCCAAAATGAAGAAGAGTGATTAAAAAGAACACAATACATAATTTGTCAACTATTTTGGTACTCCTTGAGAAAAAAATTGGAGTTATTCTCTTGTATGTCCCTTTCAACAACAAACCTTATTGTGGTTATTTGGGGTATTGAAAAATTGCATAGCCAATTTTATCCATTAAATGAACATTTTTTTGGGTGAGAAATATTTGGATGTAGTCCCCAAACTCTCAATGTTATTCAACACATCAAGAGATCCCAAAGATGAAAATATCACCTTAATTGTAGTTCATGGAAGGAAATTATACCCCCTCGAAGTGGACGTATGTTGTTAACTAACATGGTATCTAGTTGATGCCATATGATTTCTTGTTACTCTTACATGTGGCGTCGAGCATGTATGGATTTAAGGAATTAAAAATACCTAACCCTAACTCTAGAAAACTATCAAGACATGTTAAATATTGGGCTTCTAGGAAAATAAAGGTTTTCATTATTGGTCTATTGATTATTTTTCCATAGTTGCACAAAGAAAGGGAGTGGGATATTGTGACCAGAACAGGGAAGTAGAATATCACGTAGTAACTATACATGACACATTGTGAATGGAAACTCCATCACGACTTCAATTTTATTTATATTTTCATTTCACACAAAACAAGAGTTTACATAAACTTATAAGATTTGTTCTCATAAGTTGTTTCAATGAAATATCCACAACAATTTATTCCTTATATATTCTTCCAAGCCTAATATATTTCAAATTATATATATGCATATGTGTGTGTGTGTGTGTGAAAAAATGAAATATACTAATTGATTGACCTAAACCCACTCATAATAATATTGAAAATAAACAATAACATAAAATAATTTCAAGTTTGGGGAGTGTGCACCATTTTGGAAAGGATGTGGTCTTAAAGATAATAGATGAGTTTCTCATCCTCTTTGGATGTCCAAGGCCCTTTATTCTACTTTTTATTCTATGTGATCAAAAAAAAGTCACACATATCATTACTCATTTTGAATCTATAGAGAGGCAGTAGCACCTTAATTTACTAGTATGTTGCATCTAAGGGTGGATGCAACTTTGAAAATTTTAATCCTATAGAACATTTTTAAAAAAATAACCATTTTTTATTGTTTAAAAAATTGAAAACCATCAACATTAATCTTCTTTCATTTGTAAAAACATAAATATAATAGGGAGTTTTTATTATAGAAGGCATTGAATTTCCAACCTTCCTACATAATATTACACATTATTTCTCCAACCACTCATAAAAAATATGATACCAAGATAATAAAAAACAATCAATACCCAACTCAAATTTCAAATTCATATCTAACATCAATTAATTTAAATATATGTAAATTAACTAAATAATTTCATTCAAAACTTATTTTCCCTAAACATAATGATTGTAACTTGTAAACATTGAATTCCATAGATAATTCAAAGCAATCGATACTCAACTCAAATTTTAAATCCATATCTAACATCAATTAATTTAAATATATTTAAATTAACTAAATAATTTCATTTAAAACTTATTTCTCCTAACATAATGATTGTAACTTGTAAACATTGAACTCCATAGTTCCCTTGAACACCACTTACTAACGTTAATATGTTAGTGTTACCATGTTTTCTAACCAACAAAAATTACACCATTTCTATGTGTTTTTATAGCCAACAAAATATACACTATCTCCATGACCACACTTAAAAGTTTGTGGTAGGTTCACTAAACTATTGTTATTATTAATAAAGTAAAGGAATGTAAGTTGTGAAGAGAAATAGAGATTTCATATATTTCATTGATATCCCAAATTAGGAGGTGTCACTATTATAGGTGCAATGTTCTCATAATTATGGAAGTACATAATTTTTGAAAACGTGTTATCATGATAGGAGGGTTTTGTGAAGCATCTCAACATTGAATTTCATATCTTCCTTGGTGCTAATATCGATATCAAATCAAATTTTTTAATTTAAAAAAATATATATAATTTTTAGAAA
>JASDQU010330386.1:0-12944 GCA_032191745.1 Picea mariana
TAGGTTAACTCCCAGGGTTAATCTTCTATTCTTCTGTTGAGTTATCTTTTACTCCTTTATCCTTTTCCTTTCTTAAGTCAACTTAAAAATATAACTTTTAACTTCTTAACTTTCCCCCCCTCAGTGTGAGACTATGACCTAGTGGGGGTGCCCAGGCCACTGAGTCTCCTCATCACCTCTCTAAGAGGTGGGGGACATGAAATTTGGCCAAAGTACCCAAGGTTCATCATTACAAGTGCTTTTAGGCACTCTTGGGGTGCTTTTCCTCACCTAAAATCTATATTTTCTGCATTATTTATCATATATTAGATTCTGTAATTTTTAGACAGCATCAAGCTATCCCAATTTGCAACATATAATCAATAGGTAACTCAATTATATCATTTGTTATTGGTCTATATGATTAGATCTCACTCTTGTGTGGTAAAAGGTATTTATTTCTTGATCTAAAGAGTGACAACATGGTGTTGATTTATACTTTTGTTGTAGCATATTTATTTCACATCTTAGCATCTTACTTAATAATATCATAACCCTCATTATATTATGGTACTTATTTCCCTAGTTCTTAGTTGAATATTATCAAGATATTTGGCTACTCCATTGGCATTTATCTATCTAACTATATATTGAAATGTGTTTTTTGGAAGTGACTTGTATCATAAGCTACCCCAAGGTACTATACAAGTTCATTTTTGTGGATTAGAATACCCCTTTTGGCTTCAAGGAGTTTTCCTAAAGTGAAGGGGAAATGGTGCATTTATTGTGTTGTGTTTATCCCCATTAGCACCTCTACAAAGGCTACTAGTTTGGGTGGTAATATATGGAATAGGGGTTCTTTCTTTGTCCCTACACCCTCCACTTGGCGCATTATCCTTAGCGAATCTGATGATATGAGATCTTACATTGGATATTTCATTTTAGGGAGTAAATTGATCAGATGTTAATGACATCCATGATCTCTAAAATATCTAATGGATGTCATTGGATGAGATCTAACAATGGATATTTATTTTAGAATTTAAAGTCCTCAACCCATAATGGGACCTTTATGTCTTGAAATATCCAACAATGAATATTTATCACAATCCGATAATCTAGACCCATTTCAGGGCCAAAAATTGTCAACCTATATGTCTTTACATCATGAAATATCCAATGGGGGGTAGAATTTGCGATCTAATGATCTAGATCCATTTTGGGGTGGAAAATTCTTGATGGATAAACAGGGAACTCACCTCAAAAATGAATGTTTGGGAGACACATTTCCCCCACAAAATTTCATAACATTGCAAAAATGGTTTTCAACACTGCTTTTGGAGCTCCAAAGCCGCTTTGTTGACTTGGCTACCCCTGCCACCATGGACCCTATCACATGGATACCACTTTCACACCTAACATCACCCTAAACCCTCCATGCCACCCTGTTAGTCCACATCACTAGTATGAGCCCATGCCACCAATACATTCCACATCATATTTTTGTTACCCATCCAGAATTGGAAATTTTCACCAATTTCATAATTTTTTCCAATTTCCTCGACAAAGCCACCATGAATTCTCTAGAATTGGCTTCCTTGGTCGAATTCAATCCCTGTACCATCCAAATTAGAATTTTTTGTGATCATTAACCTCTGTATTTCATTAAAATTGAGGATTTTTTCAAATTTCAAATTTTCCTTAATTATGCCCTTGATGAATTCTATCAAATACATTGCAAACACCCTGCAATGTTTTTCATATATAGGATGATTCTAGCCCACACAACCCCAATGTTGTAATCAATATCTTTAATACCACTTTGTAACATACTGAGTACCCTATGTCATGCGTTGAATACACATAGTGCTTATGGAAAACACAAATTTTCCATTTCTCTTCTTACTCTGATATCATCATCCATTATGCCCTACTATTAATGAATGATTGCATACAACATGAAAACCAGGCTTATGCAAATGTAATTATTCAGTCATAGATACCAATGTAAATTCATACATTCACATAAATAGAACAACATTAAATTCATAAGATAAACACCATTAAATTCAACATAATAATCAATTAACCATGACACTTATCTTTATGAGAATAATTCACCAACTATTAGCAGATGAAGGATGTTCCACCCAACCATAGGTTCATTGTTCCCTATATTTTTATTCAACATGGCCACCCCTGAGCTAAGGATATGAGTCCACAATGATGAATAGTCCTATGGCCAACTCTAATCCTCTCACACGTCCCAGTTTCCCACAATTTCAACCTGGGAAGTCTCATAGAAATCCCAATTCCACCAGCTCTATTTCCTCTTTAGCTTGCAAAACCTAGGGAATGGGATCCCCTTCCTTCATTTACAGTCCCTTGGGCTATCCAAATTCCTCTCAAGGATCCAACATAGGTTGGCTAGGAAATCTCTTTGCTAGGAACTACATGGATTCTCAACTATCACTATTTTACTCAATGGAAAAAATTCCCTTCGCACATGGTCATAATTTTCAACATGGGTTCCTTTCCATAATTTCATTACTTTCATGGTATATTATCTCTCACACAAGGCTTCTTTAGAATGTTTGGAAAAAAAAACCCACAATAACCAAAGAACAAAGATTATATTTGCATGGTTCCAACTTTCCACTTGTCTTCCTAAGAAGCCCCATATTCCTCACTTGACAATTAATCCCAAGGTGATATAACTTAGGATAGTACAAGGTAAGTGGCTTAGACTTATAATAAAATATTATTATTTCCTTTGGCCCCCTTGAGCCCCCTAAGCCCCCTTTCATTCATCTCTCATGGAATCGTAACCCCCATGTTTTTCCCTTCTCTTTCTATAGCTAGCGATGCATTTTTATTATTAATGTACGATATTTACATATTACATCACTTGGCCCTAGACCATTCATTGTATACACAAATATACATTGTTAATCAAGAGATAAAAACTAGGGTATTAAAACTTCAATGTCTAAGCCGATATCTCAAGCAAGCCCACCATCCAACTATCATCCAAGAGCATACAAAAATTTGAAGCAAGATTTGTATCCATCAAGAAACAACAAGCCTATTGTCCAATGTACACAAATGTTAAGCAATTTAAAACCTTCAAGGTTAACATGTATATCACGTACCCATCATGGCATTTGACCATGCTTTTAGGAGAACAACTATGCCACGATAATGTAGGACAATACATAATAAACAATATTCATAACCTTGCTTCCTACAATTGAGAGAATCCTATCTCACACCATGATTTCACACACAAAGCCATTAATCGACTCTAGCAAAATTATGTTGCTACCAGTAGATTCCAAGGTCATTTTTTTGGGGTCTGCAAAGGATAGGAAAGGGTATAGGAGAGATAAATATTCATAGGTTTTTGTTCCCTAGCTAGCAAGTGTTTGATTAAGTTGGGCTTTGACCCAATGAAAGGCTTTAATGAGTCAATGCAAAAAAAGAGGTGGGTTCAAACCATATGGTTCACTCATCTCCAACCATGTATGGGCTAGCTTATGAGTGTCGAGAAAATGAACAAATCATTATGGAAAACCATGAACAAGTTTGAAGGGATATATGTTATGGCAATGGTTAAAATGGATCATAACCAGTTCAAGAATACAAGCAATAACTTGATAACCATAGGTGGGTATGAATAATATTTAAACTAGTTGCATCAAAACACATCACTATGCAAGCTCACACAATGGAAGTTTCATGTAGTTCAAACTATAAGAAATAAATTTACCTTTTTTTTAGTGCTAAGTTCTAAAGCAAGTTGGGTAATGGGTGCTACTTCCATATTATGTGTGAGATCACGGTCTATCCCAATCCAAAACTCCTCAAAAAACCATCAAATAATGGAGGCTTAGGTTATTTAATGGAGCTAACCTCTATTCAATGTTGAAGAAAGAGAGTGAATCTCAAGCAAATAGATTTGACTTTCCCCTAGAAAACCATAGAGTGTGCTCCACCCTAGCTTGACCTTGAGAGCATGGAGTACTACCCACATTGAAGGGCACAATTTTATCCTTGGAAACACTAGGGTAGAGCCTCAACTAGAGGTTGAATAAGACAAAAAATAGTGTAAGAGCATATTGTTGATGTGTTTTTCTAGATATTCAAGAAAGGAATCAATGTTGAGAGTTACCTTGTGGGGAATAAAAAGAACCCTCCTTCATTTGTATAGAGGTGGTACTACTTTTTGTCAATATGAGATATTAGGATTTATCACTTCAATAGTAAGGAAGAGTGTTATACAACTATAGGCAATTATTCAATCATAATCATAAATAAAAGGGAAAAAAAGATTAGAAATACAAATTTTATCTTCTTACCTAAACATAAGAAAAAAAAAAAGTGCATTCAAAATAATGTCGGTGAGGAAAGAACACATATGAAACAAAGGTCTAGTAGAAACTTTTAAATGCTTTTTTTTTTCCATTCCTGTCATACCAATCCGAAGGGACATATTCTCAAGATCTTACTTTACTATACAATGTCTAAAATCATAAAAACTATATGTTGCTCTATATCTTTCTATCTTTCTATGTTTTTTTTTAAAAACTAATAATAACCAAATTCCTTATTGATATTTATTTTTTTAACCAATAATAACCAAATTCCTATTAATATTGGATTAGAATATACACGTTATTATTGCATTCAATTTTATTAAATAGATGTAATTTGATTTGTAGGTAATCAAATTTCGACCATATACTCTCTCGAAAAACACGTGTGTGTTGAAAATGTGCCAACTAATTTTCCATGTTGATGCATGCACACAACATTAACTAAAAATAGAATGTGCATCCATGCACTCTTCAATGAACATGTTGTGTAACTGGTGGATCAGATTCTAATCAATTTGTCTAACTGTTTGATAGATGTTATATATACGAGCATACCCATAGAGGTGATGTGAGCAATGAGCAATGTAGTGTACGTCAATGTGTCGGAAGAGAGGAGAGGATCATTGTATGCATGTGATTGGCTATTGTAATTCTCCCTTGAATAATAAGAATATTGATTATCATTGCCCCATGTTTTTTTCCCGTATTGGGTTTCCACGTAAATCACCATGTCAATTGTGTGATTGTTGTTGTTTCTAGTTTGTTCTTGGTTTTATTTTCTTTGCTATTAGAATCTTGTTACGTTTATGCTTCCGCTTCCTAAAAAGTGGTATCAGAGCACAAAGTTGAAGGATCAGAGAGCGAAGGAGAAGAGAATTCAGTTGATGGATAGCAGATCATGTTAACCGAGTCGAGCCGAGTGGAGTGGATCGGCTTAGGACGAGTTTTATTACACTATCTCAAGTTGTATTTTTTGTTAATGGAGAAAGTTCAGTATGAGGTATGGTTGATGAAGTTTTATCTGTTTGTTGTGTCTCACCACCTGTGTTCACTTAGAATTTGCAAGGCGATGTTGGTTGAGTCACCATGAAAGAAAAAAAAATTGTATTTACCTTGGAGTTGTAAAAATTATTAATTGCATGTAAATGGGAATACATCTGTAAGACCTGGATAGGCATGCGTACCCCTGGTTTATCATGTCACCTATGAAAAGTCTAGACATAGATTGAATATGTGGGGTATATGTGTGTTGGGTTAACCTTGACTTGGTGAAAGAGTTAATGAGTTAAATATTTTTTTTAGGTCAAAGCACGTGTTTTTTTGGGTCCATGTTTTTTGGGTATCCCATGGTATTGTGTCCATGGATTGCATGTAATGAAGTCTATAAAAGGCTTGGTGAACTCCATTGTAAATGGTCGTGGAGGTAAACGGTGAAGGCTTACTTGGTCGACTTGGCCAGATTTGGTCAAGGGAATGTTCATGTTAAGGTGGAGCACTAAGACTCTGGTGTAAAGTCCCTGGAGGTGAGCAGAAAAGGTTCATTTGGGTTGGCTTGGTCAGATTTGGTCAAAGTTGTTTGAATGCAAAGTTCGAGATGGAGCAGTGTGTCCAGGTTAGAAAGGTGGGTCTATAGAAAGACTAATGTGTTGGCAGGTCAATCAAGTGTTTGAGAATATATGATGAATTTAGGTTCATATCCATGGAACTTGGAAAGTAGTGCAAAGAAGCCGAGATCGAATAGGCATGTTCAGTAATGCCAAGTTGCAACAATAGTTGTGGGTAGAAGTGATTGTGCTATCTGGTAACTCGATCACTATTAGTTGGAAAAGACAAGAAGATCCTGGAAGAGGTATGAACAGGTCATCTGGTGATTACTCAAATGTGAAATTATTTGGTTGTGATGCTTATGTTTTTATCAACATTCTATGTAAGACCCATATCAAATAGGTAGATCTTTTATATGGTGATGATGTTAAGGGATGTAGAATGTGGGATCCTACTTCCCACAGAATCATCATGGACAAAGATGCAGTGTTTGATGAATTTCCTTTTATAAAATCAAACATAGAAAAATGATGAAAGGTTCAAAGAATGAATAGAAGAAGAAGGGTATTTGGAAGGTATTGATTTCCATGAAAGTTTCTCACCAGTTGTTAAAAGCTTGTTTCTATTCATGTTGTGTTAGCATTAGTTGTGCTACTTGATCTTGAGTTAGTACAACTAGATGTTAAAACTATTTTACATGGAGTTTTTGGGAAAAGGGGATGTATATGGAACAACCAGAAAGGTTAGTTCAGAATCGCAACAGAAGATTTATTTGCAAACTCGATAATCATTGTATGGCCTGAAGCATGCTAGGAAATTGGTACAATATGTTTGATTTTTTCATGGTGAGCCAAATTTTACAAGAAGTGAATATAACCAAATTCTATTTATGGTATATTTCTTATCTTGGCATTAAATGTTATTCTTGTAGCAAGCACAAGCATGTTTGAGATCAACAGGTTGGCTCAGTTGGTTAGAACGTTTGATATGAAGGATCTGGGAGCATCAAAATAAATCTTGGACATGGAAATACACAGAGACAGGAAATATGGTAAGTTTGGTTCTCACAACAAAAGTATGTGGTGAAGATACTCAAGAAAATTGGTATGAATAATGTGAAACCGGTAAAATCCCTTTGGCTTTCCATTGTAAGTTTTCTTCAGGTTTATGTCTTAACCGATGAAGAAGAAAATGTTTATATGTCTCGAGTATTATATTCTAGTAGGAAGTTTGATGATTGTGATGGGAAATGGTCAACATTTCACATGCAGTTGGTGTTGTTAGTAGACACACTGAAAAACCAGGTGAAGAGCATGGAAATGGGTGCTTCAAACATATAAGCACAAGTATCACCTACAGTGGTTGCAGTGATTTATTCTATGGTTATGATTCATGGCATTTGGACAAGAGGGGACCTACCTTAGGTTATGTCTTCAAAGAATGCAAGGATCTATTGGGTAAGTTTGGATAGGTACATGACGAGGTCTTCTATGGTGGTCAAAGTGTTGTGCATTTGACTAACAATCCAGGGTATCATAATAGACAAGTGCATTGGTTTATAAGACAGGTTATTGGTGGAGGAAGAATGGTCCATACTCGAGTGAATCATGCAAACATGTTCATGTAACAATATTGTTAGAGAAGTTGTGAAGCTATGATGGTGTTTGGATTCTCTTGGCTAGTAGGAAAGGTGATGAAGAAATTTGGGCATGATATATCAAGTAAATTGTTGTCAAGGTGGAGATTGTTGAAAATGTGTCAACTAATTTCCCATGCAAATGCATGCACACAACATTAACTAAAAATAGAATGTGCATGCATGCACTCTTCAGTGAACAGGTTGTGTAACTATTGGATCAATTGTAATCAGTTTGTCTAATTGTTTGATAGATGCAATATATATGAGCATACCCATAGAGGCTAGGTGAGCAATGTAGTGTAGCACAGTGTGTCGGAAGAGAGGAGAGGATGGTTGTATGTTTGTGATTGGCTATTGTAATTTTCCCTTGAATAATAAGAATATCTATCCATGTGATTAATGATATTTCTGATTTATTCTTGGTTTTATTTCTTTTCTATTAAAATCTTGTTACATTTATACTTCTATTCCAAAAGAGTATTTTTAAAACAATTATATTTAAAAATAATAATAATAAAACCTTGATAAATAAATAAAAAATGACTAGATTTAACTCATTGTGTGATGTGTTTCAAAAAAAACCATTACTTTCTTGAGAAAATGTGGGTAATAAATATCCTTTCAAAATTACCAAGAAATATCCTTTCAAAATTACCAAGAGATAGGTACAGACTTGGAATTTCATTTTCACATTACCCATCGTATCTAACATTGCTATTTGTATACTAAAAACTTCAAATCGTTCAAATCTCATTAATCATATCCAAAGCTCAGTAATCATATACAGTCGTGAATTTGTAAAAGCCTATTGTAAATAAAAACTGTTTACTACTCTTGAATGGTTAGTACATTTAACCTTTCCAATGTTGTCTAAAATCCATGCTAAAACCATATATATATATATATATATATATATGATAAAAGCACATAAAAGACATACTCACCTTTTCAACAATGTCTTTTTTTCTTCGTCTTGTAAATGTGAGCTTCATTTAAAGCCAATCCCTAGTAAAACCATGAACTTAATAGAAAAATGAAATATTGCAATAGAAAGAGTTGAGAAAATAGGAATATTAAGATGTAGAGACTTAAGAAAATAAAAACTTTGACAACCTTGTCTACAGAAATTTATATTTCTAACGTTATCATTATTTTTTCTTTATCTTGTAAATTCAAACCTCACTTAAAGCATGTGTTTATTTTATCAACTAGAGTTGAGAAAATAGGAATATTAAGATGTAGAGACTTGAGAAAATAAAAACTTTGACAACCTTGTCTACAGAAATTTATATTTCTAACGTTATCATTATTTTTTCTTTATCTTGTAAATTCAAACCTCACTTAAAGCATGTGTTTATTTTATCAACTCCTTATTTAAAGTATGTGTCTAATAAATACAAAAAATTATCAATATGATATTAGTATAATATTGAATTTGTGATTTTGAAAGTTAAAGCAAAGCCTTAAAGAAATATTGAAATGTTAAGATAAAAAAAAATCTTTATGATTTAAGATAGAAAATCTTTATGATATAATATGAAATTATCCATTGAATGTATCTTGGTCCTAGTTTCTACCAAGGATTAGCATTCAAAAATGTCCATACTATTATGGAACCTTTTTTTGGAGATGAATTATTATACAACCTCTTTTAGGAGATGAATGATTATTTTAATGTAATGCTCTCTATGTTAGAACAAAAATACATTTTACCATCACGTGTAAATTCTTAGATACTATCGCGCGTGCATCTCAAAAAGTGTTGTAAATAATATTTAAAAAAAAAATAAAAAAAATTCCCATCTAATCATATTGAGACTTGCATGTATCTCTAATATCTTGTTGACACTCATATGTACTCCTAATATCTTGAAAGAGGATTAGGAAACTGTCTCCAATTATTTAAGATTCAAAAATTAAAGAAACAAGTACCACTGGAGTGGCTATGTCTCTGCCCATAAGCAGGGTTGATGCTCAAAGAAATGTTTGTTAAACTGGATGCGTGTCTGCCATTTCAATAAACATTGAATTTGAAATAAAAATTTAAGAAAATGCTGAAAGCTCTAGCCTATGTAAAATCACATCATGAGATGGTGGGCTCTGGAAAATGTGTACCTGATCTTTCTTGTTCTTAGATATCAATTTCCTCTTTGGCTTTCTCCATGTTCAACTCCAACATATTAATCTCTGTTTTTCAGTTTTAATTAGATTGCACTGTTAATCATTTTTTTAAGCATAGCTCAAACTCAGTGCATTTAGATTCGGCATTTTCTTTTCTCTGTTTTTCAGTTTTAATTAGATTGCACTGTTAATCATTTTTTTAAGCATAGCTCAAACTCAGTGCATCTAGATTCGGCATTTTCTTTAAGGATCTCAAGATGTGAGTCATTTTATATTATTTATTGTATTAGTAGTTTTTATTATGTGAGTAATTCTATATTATTTATTGTATTAGTAAGAAAGTTGACCTACAGTAAAGCCTATAAAAAGGCTATTAAATTCATTGATAAATCATAGAAGTTGGTCTGATATTCGGAGGCTCCTAGTATTTTTTTGAAAAAACACAACTGGCCAAAACAGGGCTCATGCGATAGAGATGCCCCCATTTAATTATTTATTTTCAACTAGACTTGAAATGCACCAGTGACATTGTACAGGACAACAGTGAGAGAGTAGGAGAGTTCATAACTGCACTTACCTAGATGATACCATGTGGAAGTTTCGGACACCATGTAAAATCATAGATGATACCATGTGGACGTTTCGGATACCATGACAACAGAAAGTTAGTGAACGAACGTCTCCCAACAATTCTATGATTGGACAACTGGTGATGACAGGTGATATGTCACCATTCAAACGCGTACACGGGAGGTGAAATTATGTGAAAACCAATGTAGAGTTAGCCAGCTTATATATGGTGTATAATGGATTTTTTTCTGTGATATTTATTTTAAATAGCTTGAACCTTCCCCTAGAAAACCATGGAGTGCTCCACCCTAGCTTGACCTTGAGAGCATGGAGTACTACCCACATGAATGGCACAATTTCATCTTTGGGAACACTAGGGAAGAGCCTCAACTAGACGTTGAATAAGCCAAAAATTAGTGTAGAGCATATTGTTGATCTCTTTTTCCCACTATTCAATAAAATAATCAATGAGGGTTACCCTGTGGGAACAAAAAGAGCTCTCCTTCATTTATATAGAGGTGGTACTACTTTTTGTGAATATTGGATATTAGGCTTGATCACTTCAACCGTAAAGAAGAATGATATACAACTAAACTCTTAAAAAAGAGAAAAATTATTTAACAACCAATTTTTTTTTTCAAGCACAAATTTACCTATAGATGAAATAAGTAATTATACAATCATAAATGAAAAAAAAAAATAGCAATATAATTTTTATCTTCTAAGCTCAACATAAATAGGACTCTACAACATAAACAAGAAAAAAATGCATTCCAAACAATACTTATGAGGACAAAACACATATGAAACAAAGGTTTACTAGAAAGTTTTAAATGTTTTTTGTCATTCATATCAGTAATTTGAATGGACATATTCTCAAGATCTCTACTCTATTATACAATGTTTAAAATCATAAAAATTATATACTCCTCTATAACATTCTATGTGTTTTTTTTTTCTCAATAATAACCAAATTCCTATTAATATTCACCTGATTAGAATATACACGTTATTATTGCATTCAATTTTTTTTAAATAAATGTAATTTGATTTGTAGGTTAATCGTGGATAGGCCATATCAAGACAAACTTCCAATAAAGTGGGACTACAACGCAGGGAGCCGAAGACTGGATTGGTTTCGACATTTATCCCTCTACCTTCCTATCCAGGTTATGTATATGCGTAGTTTTTAACCTGGTTTGTTTTTATTGTTTTTTTCTCGGTCACTTAGTTTTCCAGTCTCGACTTCTCTCCCCCCACTTTCTTTTACCTCCACCTTCCTCGACGTCGAGACATAAATGTTACCTTATTCAAGAATTGAACCTTGCCACCTACTCTCACTTACTGCTCGATATCAGAACTGGTCATCTGAATATCATTTATGTTACTATTAATAGGCTATAGAACCTAGGTAGTGCCCCTCCACTAAACTTATCGTTGATTGAGTTTAGTACTGCCTCCCCTGCCAAAGAACCTTCGGTGGAGCCCAAGTGGCTGATTACTATAGTCATGCCTGGCCAGGATGACATCTCACAAGACGTCAACGCACTTATGAAGGTTACAGATGAGGTCATTTGGCAGCAAGCTAGCCTATTTGACAGTGTCGACTCCCCGGGGAATGGTACCCTAACCTTAAATACTTCACCTGGGGATTTGACATCCTATCGGTCTAATCCTTGTACCATTAAGTCTAGCTTCCCTCACACTTTCTCCGGTATTCTCCTTGGACTATCAGATTGTTCATGTCCTGCTGCGAAGGTCTCCTTTGTAAACAAAGCGCCTAGGTTACATAGGGAGACATATCCTCCTAACTCTCAGAAGAGGGAGTATAAACCTGTGGGTCTTTCCGGGAGAAGACAACGGTTGTGGAAACCAAATAAGACTTTTCGAAAGATGGTTCTATGGTCGGATGTGGGGCTCGAATAGGAGGCTAGGTTGGATTTATGTGGTCTTGTGGGCAGGGTATCTTATTAGTATCTCAGACATGTCTCTTTACAAGCATGGGTTGAAAGATAGTGGGTTCCCCTGATAGGTTACTCTCCGTAAATTTTACACCTAACCAAGGGTTGGTTAGGCTTCACTGTAAGTCCCCCGAACACTTGTCGACTCTTTTGGAAAGCAGATGGGATTTGGGGGGCAACAACCCCATGTTAAAGTGTCGGTGCATTTCTTTCCACCCGACCACCGAGTACTTTCAGATGCACCATCTATGGGTGATTTTACCATGATTACCCATCCACCTCTGGAACGAGGAAGCACTCATGGCAATCGAGAAATATCTTAGCTCTTTTATCTCTGTGGATAGTCAAAAACTTACAGTCTTGGTTAGATAGGTGGTGCGGGTCTTGGTCGAAATGGACATTCACAGTGGGCTTCCTGAAGTTTTAGAGATCGACTTGTGGGGTCGTAAGACTCTTCAACGAATTGATTACCTAGGAATTCCTTTTAGATGTAGCATCTTCCATTGCACTGGTCACCTTCGACAAGACTGTAAAGGTTGGGTTTCTCTGTACGATTCGTAGGACATGGAGCAGCTTAGGAATTTGTATAACTCTTCCCTTGATGATGCTACTATTGATTAAGGTTAGTTGTCATTGATGTTAACCCTTGAAGAAAGACCCATAGCACAAAGGTTTGGGTAATGGACCCAATAGTGTTTGATGTAAATATGACTCATTATTGTTTTGTCATGGTTGATAAGAAGTAAATATGGA
>JASDQU010330391.1:0-12878 GCA_032191745.1 Picea mariana
GAAAGGTCTTTGAGGCAAGGCTTACCAAAGGATTTGTCGTTGAGGAAGACTGACTCAGTGTTCTCCGGCAACAACGCCAAAATGTTATCACTCAGTTTGTAGTCAAGGTCAGGTAGCTTAAAAGTAAAGATCAAACTGGCGTAACAGGAGCTTCCCCACCCACTGTCACCTCGATGGGGGGCTCTTTCTATTCAGGGTGGCTAATCCCAAGGGAGACATCCCTAGTAATCTAGGGTATTGAAAGGAAAGGGATTAAGGCTCAAAAGGTTAAAATAGGTTTTCCTTTCATAGATTACTGCCAAGAAGATAGTCTAAATGAAGGTATTCCACAGACAAGGCACCTGTTTGCGAGACAAGGCAACAATAAACTAAAATGTGCAACGGTGGTTAGTACTTCATAAATTAATGACTATCAATATCATGTATGAGCACATATAGCAGTAATTATTGACGAAGTCAATGATTGCAAAAAAAATGACTATGGCTTATAATATCACTTGTCAATAAACACTAGAGATGATATAACATTCAAAGCATATAATCAATCTCTAAATTATCATAAAATATCATCACTTGCTCNTGAGTCTTTTGTGTTAAAACAGCCTTTTCAAACTTCTTAAATTTGAAACCCTAACTAACCCTAACGTCTTACTAACCCTAATTTGTGATGACGTCATGCCTCCTTTTAGCTCTTGCTTGATGTGAAACGTTGTGGCTTAGTCATCTAGCAATAGACATTGAAGTGTTGAGTATTTTCATTGGCTAATTTGCAAAACGTCCACCTCTTTGCCTATCAAACTAACCCTAGAACTAGGCTGACGTCACCTCTAGTATAGTGACGCAACACTCTTGTATTGAATGAGCAAGTGATGATATTTTATGATAATTTAGAGATTGATTATATGCTTTGAATGTTATATCATCTCCAGTGTTTATTGACAAGTGATATTATAAGCCATAGTCATTTTTTTTGCAATCATTGACTTCGTCAATAATTACTACTATATGTGCTCATACCTAATATTGATAGTCATTAATTTATGAAGTACTAACCACCGTTGCACATTTTAGTTTATTGTTGCCTTGTCTCGCAAAAAGGTGCCTTGTCTGTGGAATACCTTCATTTAGACTATCTTCTTGGCAGTAATCTGTGAAAGGAAAACCTATTTTAACCTTTTCAGCCTTAATCCCTTTCCTTTCAATACCCCAGATTACTATGGACGTCTCCCTTGGGATTAGCCACCCTGAATAGAAAGAGCCCCCCATCGAGGTGACAGTGGGTGGGGAAGCTCCTGTTACGCCAGTTTGACCTTTACTTTTAAGCTACCTAACCTTGACTACAAACTGAGCGATAACAAGGCCAAGTATCCTAATCCATAAAGTCTATTTCCAATTGTGGAACGTCATCAATAGAATCCATACTTGGAAGAAGCGGGAAAAAAATTCCACTTTCAATCAGATCATTGCAATTCTCTTGCAATGGAAACTTCAAACCCAAGTTCTGTAACATGGAAAGATTATTGATATCTATTGGGATACAGAAGCCAGTCTTTAAATCATACAAGATGAGTGGAACTTTAGTGTTATTGCACATAAATACTATGCAATGGACTGTTCAAAATGGAAGATACCCAGGACATTTGTTATTAATATATGTAGAAAGTTGTTGCAACAAATTCCATTTGAAACCCCAGTCATCCACAAAATAGTCATCTATTCATTCAAGACATGGATTACGGAATTGAAAATTATTAACTTCTTTAATATACCAAACAGAGGTGGATCCATCATTGATGAGACATATACATTGGTTATTGTATAATTCCAATGACATACATCGTATGTCGGTGATCAGAACAAAATAAAAGCCCCATTGGTTATTTATAACATCCAACCAATATATAGTGTAACCATATTGAGGGTAGTCTTCATAATCTTTATCCAAATACAACCAATAAATTTTACTTTTATGCACCACTGCACCTTTTGGGGGTGTTATGCCACCATAAGGAAAGATTTTCTTCCTCCACACCCTATAAAGGCTACTGCAAATGTAATACAATGATTGTATTCTTTTGTAAATATATTTCAAAACAAGTCATTCATATTTTTTGGCACTGATGTTTTCCAATAATGTAAAGAAACCACAATCTCCAACCCATATAGATGCTATATTTTTAAATGTTTTGGTAAATGGATTCATCACAAAGTAATTGCTTACACAAGAACATCTTATGGGTAAAGATAACAAAATCATCGATCCGACTGTACTTTCAATTGTGTATCTAGAATCTATAAATGACACATGAAAATGAGATATGTGGTCATTTTGATTTAGGTAATCTCCAAGGAAGTAATTGTCTTCAACATGGACCATGGAAAGAAAAAAACCAAAATCATCGCTGGAAATTCAACGACATTGAGAAAGGAAAGAAGGAGTTTGTAGAACCCCATTCAAGTGTTTACAAACTATTCGAAATCTTATTAATACCAAGAAAGAAATCCAAACGCCCCGGATGGGGTGACACGCGGCACCGTGGCGGTGACACCAGGATCAACACTTAGTGTTGGTTTAATTGTTGATGGACGCCACCCACACATCAACATTTACGATGATGGACGACCATAGCAGAGGCCATACGACGGAGGGACTCCTCCCTCGCGCGACCATTAATGCCCCATGCACACTCGGACTGAGAAAGGTTATGAGAGGACGGATGACTCTGGGGTCTGGTTATGTGTTTTCTTGTGAGCCCGAGCAGAGAGGGAAGGCTCCTACTGCGGTTATGCTTGTTTCCTGGTGGTTCACCACCTTTTCTTTGCATTCTGATAAGATTTTCCAGGGCTGGCTGTCTCTTTGTGTGCCACGACAGATTCGGTTTGCCTGCGCCTTGCACCTGCAACCGCTCTCGTCCTGGAGTTTTAGCTTAATTCTGCAATCGATTGGCATCTGCATTCACCCCCCGGATACAATGGCTAGAAAGCGAGGAAGACCTCGCCGGGGTTCAGCCTGGGATGCCCAAAGAGCGCAGAGGCGACGGAAGGAGCAACTTGAGCGTGCTCTGGCTTTGGCATCTTCCATTCTTAGGAAGAAGGCTCGAGCTAAGAGAAGGGCACTGCTCGGCACAATTGCAGAACCGGGTGTTGGTTGTAGCAGGGAAGACATGACTTTCAAGCCGAGTGACAAGAAGGAGGCCGAGACCGAGGATATGTTTCCAACCTGCGTCGTGGAGGAGGACCTGTCAATAGGGGACTTGCCGAGTGTTGAGAAGCCCCACGCCATGGAGTCGACCAGCCGGGAGGGCACCAAATGCATTTCGGCTCGGGAAGACGACTTCCCCGGCTGCATTGTCGAAGAAATTCCCTGGCCGGGCGTCTTGTAAGCAGTTGATGCCATGGGGACTGTGGAGGCAGAGATTGCAGTGGTGCAGAGGAAGCTCGCGGTTGGCATTGGTGAGGCTTTGCAATTGAAGTTTACTCCCCCTAGTGGCTCGGGTGGTAGTACGCATGGATCTCTCCTCAGCAACGAGCACTTGGCCTTGGTGTTCGAGCTCCAAGGCCACATGTCGGACCTGGAACATAGGGCCCTCCTCATGGGCCAGTGCATGGACCTACTCCTCGATGCGTTCTCCGGGGCTCCAGCTCAGCGGAAGTGCCCCCTGTGCGTGCAGGCTTTTGCCATCCGGGCAGGGACCACTTGGCAGACTGGAGGAAGCGACACGTCACCGGGTGCCTAGGTTCTTATATTTTCTTGGTTTTTAGTTTTATTGTGAAACTGTTTCATGTTTATCTGGACCACAAGCATCTGTCCTGGTTTCCTCCGAGTAGGACAGATGCTTCTTTTCTTTATGTATTATCATATAACTGCTATTTTTCTTCCCACCTATGCTGGTTTCCGGATACCGGCAACATTTTTGGTGAATGCAGCCTTGCCACTGTATATTTTGTCAAAGTTTTGTGCTAATCTAATATAGCAGGTACTACTCCTTTTTTATTTAAAAAAAAAAAAGAAAAGAATCCAAACAAGTATAACTCCAATATTTGAAATGGTATACAACTCCAAATGATTGGATCCATAAAGATATGAATAAGTTTCCTAGCAAGGAACTTTAGAAATCTAGAACATAGAAAATTAAGTTAATAGAAAACTATCAAATGAATTTAAAAAAAAAAAAAAAAACAATTACACATTATAGTGAAGATTGCATGAATAGTTTAAACATTGCATAAAAGAATAAGGATATTAAAATATCATATAATATTTTTAAGCTATATTATAACATAATATTTATAAACTATATTATAAAATAATGAAAAAAATAATATAAACTTTATTTGAAAGATAATAATAAAACTCTAGTTTAAAAAAAAAAAGTGATTACTCATTAAAAAAATAAATTAAAACATCTAACTTTTAAATGTATCTCATACAAAAGAAAGGGATCTAAAGAAAATATTTGTGGAATTTTTTAAGCTTATATTAAATTTTAATTTAAACTATAGATTAAATTCTAATTCTAATTTAAAATAAAGATTAAATTTTGATAAAATTATAGATTAAATTTAATTTTAATTTAAACTATATATTAAATTCTAATTAAACTATAGATTAACTAAAGATTAAATTTAATTTATAGTTCAACTTTAAAATATATAGTAAAACCCTAATTTAATGTTTAAAGTACATATTAAACCTTAATTAAACTATAGATTAACTATATATTCAATTTAATTTAGGGCTTAGCTATAAATTAAATTAAATAAATCAATAATTTAAATGTAATTAAATTTAAAATATATCTAAACCTTAATTTAAATTAAAAACTAAACTCTAATAAAACTATAAATTAAATTTAAT
Source organism: Picea mariana (assembly GCA_032191745.1). Taxonomy (NCBI): domain Eukaryota; kingdom Viridiplantae; phylum Streptophyta; class Pinopsida; order Pinales; family Pinaceae; genus Picea; species Picea mariana. The sequence continues at coordinate 4,859 of JASDQU010330391.1, forward strand.
CTAATTAAAACTATATATTAAATAAACATTAAATTTAATTTATAGTTTAACTATAAATTAAATTAAAAATTTTAAACTATATGTTTAAACCCTAATTTAAATTAAAGATTAAACCCTAATCGAACTATAAATTAAATTTAACCATAATTTATATTACAGATTAAATCAAACTAGATTAAATTAAATTTTAAAAAATCAAACTATATATTTAAACCTTAATTTAAACTAATTAAATTTAAACTATATATTTGAACCCTAATTTAAATTAAAGATTAAACCCTAATTAAACCATATATTAAATTCAGGTTTAAATTTAAACTATATATTTAAACCCTAATTTAAATTAAAGATTAAACCCTAATTAAACCATATATTAAATTTATCCCTAATTTAAATTATAGATGAAACCCTAATTTAAACTATAGATTAAATTTAAACTATATATTGACTAAAGATTAAATTTAACTTAGAGTTTAACTATCAATTAAATTACATTAAATTATAGATTAAATCTAATTTAAAATAGGATTTACCTATAAATTAAACCCTATAGATTAACTATATATTAAACCCTAGTTTAATATATAGATTTAATTTAATTTAACTATAGCTCTATTTAAATTAGGGTTTAACTATATTTAAATTAGTGTTTAATCTATACTTAAAGTATAATGAAACCCTAATTTAGTGTTTAGATTTATCTAAAGATTAAACTCTTTTTTTTGTGAATAAAAAGAGATAGAAAATCCTATTAAAAACTTTTACAATACAAAAAGACACATGACAATAGTTTCCCAGTTGTTCCGCCAAATTAGCGGAAACCAAAATAGATGGCAAACTGTGATGTCATTGTCAAAAATTGGATCCACCATCTGCCCTGCCAAATGGAAACCAGGGCGGGTGGCGGATTTGAGTCTGTGCACCAATGTGCTAAGCAACCATGAAAATTAAACTAGAAATTAACAGTCAAACTGTAAAACATGGACATGAACATGAAGGAAAATTGCTCTGTAGAAACGCAAGGAGCTGAACTGAAAACCAAACAGTTGAGTTACCCATTTGCACTTGAGGTTTCTTCGCTCGGGTCGTCGCTGAGGGGGTCATTCCTAGGATAGAGCATAAATGGCCTGGCACAAGTCGGACACCTTTGGGTTGTTGGTGCATTCGAGTAAGCCTCGTACAACATATCAATTCTATGATGCATGAGGGTGTCACGGTGAATTTGATCAGCCATATGGCTTCTGAGATCAAACATGAGCGCTAACTAATCTGGATGAAAGAAGGGTGGTGGTTCCTGGATGAAATCTGGGATTGTCGTGAGTGGTGGTGGCACTAGGAATAGGCCACCCTCCACCTCCAAACCACAGACTATCGCAGCCTCACCTGAATCCTCCTGCGCCACTTACTTAACCTTCGATTTCCCGAGCCTCTCCTATGTCTCGTGCTCCTCCGCTACCTCCGCCTCACCTGAACATTTTAATTGAGTGGTGTCCTCAGGTTTGAGGTGGAGGAATTCCTCAAGGAATTCCTCCTCAATTATGCAAGTATTTTCTTCCCTGGCCTCCCTCTCGGGATGGAATGTGCCTGGAGCACTTGTGCCTATTGGGAATTGGTTGGAGGGATTCCAATTGTCTGGAACAGTGAAGAGGAGGGATTCCAGAGGGAACTGGATTGGTTCCTTTGGAATCACCTCCTCGACATATGCCATCGATGACGTCCTGGCCTTCTCCCTTTGTTGAGTGTGGGCTATGGACATTGCTTGCTCTAGCTGTTGTACCCTCCTCTGTCTTGTGGTGAAACTGTGCCAGGCAGGGCCGCGGCATGATCTGCCTCTTTCCCTCGGCATGGAGGAGCAAGGGAGGGTGCCAATGAGAAAGGTGAGAGTGATGGGATCCCTCTGGTAGCTGCACCAGTGCTCAGAGCTTCCAGGTTGGTGGAACGCCAAGGTGAAATGGCTCCATTCTCCACTTTGCAGGATGATAACGTAGAGGTTTGACATGACCGTTTTATCAAACTTCCCTCGTCCACTTTATCTCATAACTGTCATTTTGCTCGCGCGAGGGAACTGTCCTTCGTTGCTTGACGGACAATAATGGCTTCCTTCCATTTAATGGTGAGGGGAAGGGAGTTAACCTGCCATATTAATGGTTGAGGTCTGGGGTAGGCTACGTGGATGCCCTTTTCTTTGTGGCACCCCATACGGGATGATTAAACCCTAATTTTTTTTTTTTTTTGTAAGTAATAAGTTTTATATATAAAGGGCCTTCAAAAAACCAAGCCATAGGTACAAAAATCAGATAGTAACCGTACTGTAATTACTGAACTGCCCCAATAGAGGGGAAACCAGTTCAGCTAGTTGGGTAAATCAAGCATTGATAATTTAACAGTCTTATAGAGCAGAACTAAGCTGACTGGAATGCAACTAAAAAAAAAACTATTAAAAAGTAAAGAACCCCTGTGGGCTCAAACACTTGGAAAATAACCTGGCCAGGTGGCAAGAATGGCCTCGTACCAAGGTACCTATTCGACAAGTGTCCCTTTGTTATCCAACTGCATGTCAGTGTCCATGTTTCTCTCATCCCTGTTGGCAACTGGCGAGGTGTCCTGTAGTGCATGTTGTCCTGTAGCCTTCTCCACGTCCGTGTCCTCATGCTCGGCCTGCTCCACAACAATCTCTGCAGAACGCTGCCTATTGGCGTTTCCTTCACTGGTCTCTGCATGGGGTTTCTCTGCCGAATCCGCGCCTGCTGGGTTAGGGGGGAAAGCATCTTGGAGGGAGGAAAGGATATGAAGGAGGGTCGTGGCCTTTCCATCCGTGATTTGTAGACGGAATTGGAGGTCCTCCACCCCCTGACGGAGTTTGAAGACCAGACCATAGAGAATAGTAAAAATTTCTTTCAGATGCAAGACAAAGATGGAGTCAGAAGACGGGTTCACGTTGTTTCGGGCCCTTCGAATTGGAGGTGGCACCCCCATGGGCGGCCTTGAGGAGCCAGCTACTGGTGCGTGGGGAGGCTCGAAAGTTCTGGAATTTGGAGGGATGAGAAGGTATTGTGAAGAAGAGACGATGAGTTGTCAATGATGGCTAAGCAATCAAACCGGGAGACAGGCGAGGTGGAGGAGGTGAGAGGTGTTGGCTCAGGTTGGAGAGGCGGTTAGGATATCGTGGAAGGCGAACCAGGGGGTGAGACAGAGGGCCGAGGCTGGTGAGGATTCCATGGAGAGCCTCTTCGCGGTCGTCCCCTTTGATGCGGCATGAGTTTCGTCAAATGAATGCAGAAGAAGACTAAGTGCACCAGGTGGAGGTAGAGAGCCTGGAGGTGGGAAAGGGCTATAATCACCATGAAGGTCCAATTTGAACCAGGCCAGGGCAACGGAGGGAGGAGAAAGTCGGTCCACGAGCGAGGGCGAAAAGCTAACACAAACAGTAGAGCCATAGAGTAATTCGTAAAGGGGACAAATGCAGCAGAATTAAAGCTGCGACAACGACGTAAGGTCAAATTAATGTAGGGTCGGGGTGGCGGGCGATGGCACGAGCTCATCACATGGCTCCTTGCCTCGTTGGCCTACCCATTCTTCCTCCTCGCGCCAGTTGGCTCGCACTAGCACCCCATCCGGGGGTGTGTCCTCTGCCCCAGCTTTATGGATACATTGCTGGAGAATAGGGTCATCAGGATCGAGGGATGTTTTGCAAAGGAGTTTCGGTCCATTCCAATTGGTCCCCAGATTATCCAGTTCATCCGCAACTTGATTCACCTTTCTCCTGATATGAGCAGGTATAACGGCCTGATTGGGTTGAAACAAATATGTGATAGTCTTTAGCCCATGTGAGAGTCTCCAACTGGGTGAAATTTTGTCTGGGTTCACTCCATTTAAAATTCTACGAAGGAGATTGATGATGATTTGAGAATATCCCTCTACAATCAGCTTGGTAAAGTTGTTCTCAATGGCTAATTGTAGTCCTCTAATGAGCCCCCAAAGTTCCGCTACGTTGTTCGTGTTATGACCAAGGGAGCCTGCGTTTATGAGAATGATGTGCCCATGGTGGTTGCGAAAGACTACTCCATAGCCCACTGCTCTTGGATTTCCTTTAGAGGCTCCATCAAAATTGAGCTTGATGAAGTCGACTGGGGGGGCAGACCAAAAGGAGGGGCTGCTGAGAAGGGGGGGATAAGAAGAGGGGGGAAGTGGGTGATGAGAAGGAAGAGGATTCCATAACTGAAGGTTGAGAGTTTCCAAAATATTGAGGCAGCATTGGTTCCAGCAGTGTTGCCACGGGAGGGAGACATTTCTGAAAAGCCTCCTATTTCTTTATTTCCAAGTCTGCCAAAGAATGAAGTCTGGAAGTAATTTCCATATACGATTTAGGAGGGGAGATTGGAAATCTTGGTCCCTCCAGTCCATAATGGTATCAATGATACTATCTCTTTCACGATCCGAGGTACGCATGATAAGCGCAACTTGATCCCATATTTGTGGAGTGTAAGGGCAGGAATTGAAGAGATGATTCATGGTTTCGTCTACCTCTCCACAAAGCATGCAAATAGAAGGCCCAACAAAACCTCTTTTTGATAGGTTATCCTAGGTTAGAATGCTCGAGTGGGAAACGAGCCAGAGAAAGAGGGTAATTTTAGGCCATGTTTAAGATTCTAGATTTTGCGCCATACTTTCCTTGTAAGAAGAGGGTCTAATTGTGTTTTGAATTGATAAGCTTCTTGTATGTTGTAGGTGCCCTGTGACCAGTATCCCCATCGGAGGATGTCCTCTCCTGCGAGCTTGGGGATTTTCCTTTTGGATATTTCCTCCTGCCAGGGTCCCAGATCCACGTGCGCTTCCAGATTTATGCGTTCCCTGTTAAGGTGCCAGCACCGCCAGGTGTCTTCTAGGGGATTGTCCTGCCAATAATCAAATACTCTTGTCAGGACCACAAGTGTAGCTTGGGTGCTGATATTCCTAGCCCAATCCTTGCTGTCCAAAATTGGCCACTGCTACCAAGAATCTTTCCAGAAAAGAGTTGTTTTCCCGTTTCTAATTTCCCAGAAAGCATGCTGAGTGACTAGCTGTCTGTTCTGCTTAGCCGTTGTCCTGATTAAGGAGCCTGGGTTGTCCCCATTCCATCGTATTAAGTTCTTTTCCACCACATCTAGTACATATTTTTTCCTTCAGAGTCGTGCCCAGAGATCCTTGGGGTTTTTTAGCCACCGCCACCATATTTTGGCGCTTAGAACTTTGTTCATAATAAAGGGGTCCCGTAATCCCAGGCCCCCTTGTGCTTTGGGTTGGCAAAGTTTGTCCCAACTGATCAGCGCTATTTTCTTCCCTGTGTTGAGGCCTTGCCAGATGAAGTTTCTTTGTAAGCTTTTAATGGTTTTGAGGACAAACTTTGGAGCAGCCGGCGTCGAGAAGGTGTAGACAGGAAGGGCCTGAAGAACATCTCAGAGAAGAATAAGACGACTAGGAAGGTTTAAAACTCTGAGGGTCCAGGAAGAAAGCCTCTTGGTGAAAGAGGACAGGAGATGTTCCCAAGAGGAGTTCCTGAGGGCATTATCAATCAAAGGGGTGCCAAGGTATTTGGACGGAAGGGAGCTTCTGTTGAATCCTAAGATATCAGAGACATGGTGCTGAATTAGAGGGGGCGTATTAAAGAAAAAGATTTGGGATTTATCTTTGTTACAGTCCAAACCTGAGACTTCAGAGAAGGTTTGGAGGATCGAGAGGAGGGAGTTTGCTTCATGGACAGTTGGGGTTCCCATCAAAATCATGTCGTCCACAAATTGACTATGCGAGATAGGGGGGGAGATGCCATGCAAAGGGAGGCATGTCAGTAGGTTGTTTGCAACAACTACGTGAATAGAACGACTAAGTCCTTCGGCCATAATGATGAAGAGGAATGGGGAGAGAAGGTCTCCCTGTCTAATTCCTCTTAAGGGGGAGAAGGGTCGAGAGGGAACACCATTGATAAGAATGGAAAAAAAAGTCGAGGAGGTTAGATTCAGAATCCAAGTCACCCATAGTTGATCAAAGCCAAAGGCAAGGAGCATTTCCCGCATGTAGTCCCAACTTATCTTATCGAAGGCCTTAGAAAGGTCTAGTTTAAGGAGCATACCTGGTGTTTTGGTCTTCTGCAAAGAGTGGATCACTTCATGGGCTAGGATGACGTTGTCCAGGATTTGTCTTCCTTCAACGTAGCCTGATTGCTCCAGAGATATGATTGTCGGTAAGATGGGCTTGAGTCTTCGGGAAATCACTTTTGTTAGGAGTTTGTAGATGACGTTGCAGAGGGCTATGGGTCTGAACTGCTTAGGATGGTGAGCCTGCCCCTCTTTGGGGATGAGGGTGAGAAAAGTCACATTGAGAGAATGAAGGACTTGTCCTGTGGATAGAGAGTCTTCAATAATTTCCCATACCTCTACCCTGATCAGCGGCCAACAATGGTGGAAAAAATCGCTGGTGAAGCCATCGGGTCCAGGTGCCTTGCATTTGGGGGTGTTCTGAAGCACTTGATCCACTTCCTCAATTATAATGGGCCGGAGCAAGGCTGAGTTTTTCTCTGGGGTGACAAGGGAGGGCACATGTTGTGTGACCTTAGCTGGCCTCAGATCTATCCGAGAATGGTTTCGTGAGGATATATTTGTAACAGTCGATCAGTGTCGTCTCCATGTCTTCATGGGAATGAATGGGCTCCCCGTTGGTGGAGGTTAAGTGAGTAATTCTATTAGAATGACATCTGTGTATGACAGTTCTGTGAAAGAATTTGGTGTTTCGTTTCCCTTCCTTGAGACATTGGATGCGTGATTTTTGTTTCCATAAAATCTCTTCTTGTCTTTTCCTGGCTTCTAGCTGTTGATTTACTTTTGCTTCTTGAGCTTTTAGCTCGTTCGTTAACCCTTGCATCTGGATCTGATTTTGAATCTTGACCATCTGTTCTGACAACTGCTTTTGGGAGTCGAAGATATTGCCAAAGGTTTTCTTATTCCAGAGTTTGAGAATTTGTTTGAGGTTCTTTAACTTTTGTTGAAATCTGTACATTTTGGAGCCGCGGGGGACCTCTGCCTCCCTCCACCAATCCTGGATCTTTGCTTAGAAATCTGGATGGTTGAGCCAAAACTGCTCAAACCTGAAGGGTTTCTTCCCTGGTGTGGCCGACACATCCAACCATAGCTGGATAGACCAGTGATCCGAGCCGGAGATGTTCAGAATACTAGCTTCCAGAGTTGTTCCTTCCATCATAAGGGAGTCAAAGATGAGGAATCGATCTAGTTTGCAGGCGATTTGGTGTGATCTGGTTCTTCTATTTGTCCAAGTGTGATTTCCATTGATGGCTTCCAGGTCGATAAGGTTGAGGTTGTTTATAAGGCTGTTGAAGTCACTGGAATCCTGATCCAGGCGTCTTGATCCCCCTTTTTTTTCCTCCAGACTGTGTATGATATTAAAATCTCCACCAACAATCCATCTGTTATGCCGAGTTAGACTAGATAGGTATTCCAAGTTCCTGAGACAGGCCTACTTATCCCTTGGGTTGGCCAGGTCGTAGACATTGGTCCGGTGTCCTGGCTTGTTAGAACCAATAAGCCTATAATCTGCAGTGATGGACCACTTGGTGGTGACAAAATTTTCCAACAACAATGAGTTGGTGTTCTAGAGGATAGCCAGTCCTCCAGCTGTGCCTATGGTTTCAATTGAAGCTACGTCCCCTTGCTTCCAACAGTAGGGGAGTAGCCTGTCAATGTCTTCGGATGTACATTTTGTTTCCTGCAATAGTACTATGTCAGGTTTTTCCCCAAAGATCAGATCTCGTAGCATTTTTTGCTTGCTACGTCCATTGAGGCCTCTGATATTCCATGAGATAATCTTCATGATGACGAGGGGGTGGGGAGAGGAGGGAAGTTGTCCAAGATAAGGTGGATTTGCCCTGAGTTTACCATGAAGTGGCCTATTTCTTGTATAATCTTATTGGTGGATTTCCTACCTCTTTTCTTTTCATCTTTCTGAGTTTTACTCTGATTTTTTGACTGACTGC
>JASDQU010330393.1:0-12900 GCA_032191745.1 Picea mariana
TGTATCCTTATTTCTAAAAGAGACATAAACCAATTTTATTTTATTTTTCTTTATTTACAGAATGAAAGTAAACTTTCCAAAGAAAATTATGAAATAAAAGACTAAACAAAATGGTATATACAGTGGGAATTCTGGAAATCAATTATTCCATATAATGTTTTAAAAAACGCCCGTTGACTAGGGCGTTCAGGATTTTACCATCCAAATTTTCTAGCAGAAATGAATTCTTTCCTTCAGGAGATGTAACCTTGAATGGTCCGTACCAGATGTGATCGAGTTTACCATTTTTTCCCGAATCCTCCTTCCTAGAATCCCATTTCAAAAATAAATCTTCGGGGAGAAAATTTCTGTCTTTGGCTTTATGATCGAATAACACTTTCATGTCATCCTGATATTTCTGCAACCTTTCATCCACTACCGCCCTGTGTTGCTGGACTTCAATCAGCTGATTTATCCTTCTTGTGACAGGATTTGGTTCTTCCTTCTCATCTTTCCATAGTTTCATTACAGGAAGTGCTAAGTTTATAGGCAACACTACATCTGTCCCATATACCATTTGGAAGGGAGAAGTGCCAATAGACTTTTTCGTGCCTATCCGATTTGCCCACATAGCGTTTTTCAAATGCACATGCCAAGACTTTTTATTTTCTCTTAACACTTTCTTAATTATACATTTAAGCTCTTATTTGAAGATTTGGCTAGACCATTTCCCTAAGGGTAGTATGCTATGGAGTGACCAAGCACAATATTATATTTTTGGCAAAAAATGACCATAGCCATAGATTTAAAAGCCTGTGCATTTTTTGTGACTATCTTTTTGGGACAGCCGAACGTAGACAAAATATTTTCTTCTAAGAAATCTATTACCACCGAATCAGTAGCCTTTCTTGTTGGAATAGCTTCCACCCATTTGGTGAAGTAGTCTGTAGTGGTCAGGATCCATCTGTGTTAAGCACTAGAATGAGGATTAATTTCGCCTATGAAATCTAATCCCCATTGTTGAAAAGGAGTTTCTGTTTTGACCGAAATCAATGGAATTACTGGGAGTTTATGTTTGCCTGCAAAAAATTGGCAAGGGTTGCAAGCTCGTACCTTGGCATTGATGTCTGAGAAAATTTTGGGCCAATAATACCCAACCCTCATGATCTTATAAGCCGTAGCCCTCCAGGCGTGGTGTCCTCCAAACACTCCTTCATGAAATTGGCTTATGAGATTTTTTGTTTCTGATTTGACCAGACAGACCAAGAGGAAGCCAAGCGGGTCCTTCCAATACAATTGTTTTTTGGAAATACAGTACTTGACTGCATGCAGCTTCAACATTCTGGCTTTGGATGGGGACAAGTCACTTGGGCATTTCAATGTCAACAAGTAGGATACTATGTCCTTGTACCAATTTGATGAAGCAAATTTCTCTTCGATTCGGATTTCAACTATTTGATCCTCAAGTTCACTCACGTCTACCCACTCTTCCTCCCCCTGAGAGTTGTTTATCCTGAGAGCTCTAAAATTGGATTCAGCTAAGAGTTTAGCTAAGACTTGCCCTTTTACTAATTTTTTGGGTTTTATCTCCAAGTCGAACTCTTGAATTTTGGCAATCCATCGTCCTCTTTTGCCATCACTGTCTGCCTGAACCAAAATATCTTTTACGGAGCTAGTAGGTACATATGCAATCACCTTAGAATGAAAAACATAGGTTCTGAAAGCCTTTAACGCTTTTACCATAGAATATGCTTGTTTTTCCATTATATTATATTGAGTTCGACATCTCGAAGACTTTTGCTAAAGAAGGCTATCAGTTGCTCGAAACCTTCTTCGTTCTTTTGAAGGAGTACCACGGCGAGTGTGTGTTGAGAGGCAAATGAGATAATAAGGAAATCCTTGAGATAATAAGAGCTCGCTAGTACAGGTGCTTCTCTTATAACCTTCTTGATGCATGCAAAGGATGCTTTAGCTTCTGTTGTCCATTTCACTTCGTTGTTTTTCCTGAGCATATTTGTGATCAATTTCACGATTTCAGCGAAGTTTGGAATAATTCTTCTCAAAAAAATTATTTTTCTTAAGAATGATTGAATTTCTTTCACATTCCTGGGAATACTTATTGTGTCTATAGCTTCAACTCTTTTAGGGTCAATTCTAACTCCATCTCAAGATAATATATGGCCCAAAATCTTGCCTTCTTGCATAGCGAAGTGAGACTTTTTAGGATTTAAGGATAGACCAAACCTGTGACATTTCTCAAATGCCTGCTTGAGATGTATCAGATGATCTTCATCCGATTTAGAAAAAACAATTAGGTCATCCAAATAAATAACTATAAATTTGTCCTGTTCGCCAATGAAAGCGATATCCATTGCCCGTTGAAAAGTAGCACCTGCATTCATCAAACCAAACGACATCTTATCATACATAAATGTACCCCAAGGAGTGGTAAAGGTTGTTTTTTCTTTATCGTGATTGCTGAGGACAATTTGATTGTAACCTAAAAATCTGTCGATCATCGACATCCTATTAGCTCCTACTACTTTTTCTAAAATGTGATCCATTGTAGGTAGGGGGTAATTATCTTTGAGAGAGGATTTATTAAGATTTCTGAAATCGACACACAGTCTAATTTCCCTGTTTTTCTTCCTAACCGGGACCAAGTTTGCTACCCGATCGGAATATCTCAGTGGTACAATTATCTTTGCATCAAGGAGTTTTTTGACTTCCCATTCGATAACAGGTAATAAGATGGGGTTGATTTTTCAAAGTTTTTGTTTAAAGGGTTTGACACCAGGCTTCAGGGGTATCTTATGTTCAATCACAAAGGTGTCATAGGTTCTTAGTTCTTCATACAACCAAGCGAAAATGTCTTTGTACTTTCTAAGCAACTCCGTGTATTTATTTTTGGTTTCTGTAGATAGATATTTGGATAGTTTTACCATCCAAGGGTTTTCTTTAGTTCCTATGTCACAGTCCTCAACCTCTTCAGGTTGGGGTTGTAGGGTGGTTTTTGAAGGGATATCATCTTGATTGAATAATCTTTCCAAGGGAATTAGGCCCTTGGGAATCTGGTTATTCTTGAGAATGAGCATTTGGTGATTCACGATTTTATCATGAAACTCTTTAGAATCCTCCCCCTCCTGCATGATCCAAATGGGATCATTTTTATTTTCTTGATCAGTATGCGTTTCTGCAAATTCATCTATTGATTCTAAAAATTTGCGAAGGTGTTCATCGTCCTCAAAGACTTGCCAATGTTGTATATTATTCGGTATCGAAGGTCGATGTCTCATTTGTATGTGATACTTTAATTTAAACACGGTAGGAGGTGTGAAAGTTGATGCTGCTTTGGCTAATGCATCAGCCTATTGGTTTTCAGTCGTTGAGATGAAATGAACATTCACAGAGGAGAAGAAATTCTCGATCAGATCCCAGACACAATTCCTATAGGACCTCAACCTAGGATGTTTGGCTTGGTACTATCAAGTCACCTGTTTTATGATAAAATCGGCGTCACCAAAGACTTCAAGTTTCTTTATTTTCATCCTCCTAGTGGGTTCTAATCCTAGCACTAAAGCTTCATCCTCGCATACATTATTTGTACAATCCACATTCAACTGAAGACTATATGAAAAGGGAATTATGAATTGATCATCGGGAGCCACAAGGAGTGCCCTAGCTCTAGCTCCAAGGAAAGATGAAGCACTGTCAAAATACATCTTCCATACACCAGTGCTATATACATTTTTTTTTTATTTCTTCTTTTTCAGTTTTTTCTTCTATACAACTTTTGTCTATATCTACTTCAAAATCATCATCAATAGATAATATACAATTTCCTAAATCTTAGTCAGCAATATAAACAGGATGATTATTTGGGTTATGTGGATCACCTACCGTGAATGCCAACCTAGTCTCTCTGTAAAGACGCGTGTATTGTCCTCCGAAAACTGGAATTGTAGCGTATGTCATGTCTAGCTAGAGAGATCCTCCAAGCTTGGCACCCCATGACCTAGATAATAGAATACCATACTTTGAAGGGATGTCAGTGACCACTACATCCATAAGAATGCTTTTTGCAGGTATTTGTGCCAGACCTACCACCAGGTCTTTAATCATGCCTATGCATTTGACTTTTCTTGAATCAAAAGAATATAAGTCACCATAGGGCCTTGTGATTTTGAGACCGAGTTTCTCCATAATTTCCTTTGGCATCACATTGTGGGAAGCTCCGGAATCTATCATACAGTTATGGAGTAGGTGGTCAAACAAGGTTAACGTGATATAAAAGGGGGCCACAGTGTCTCTCGCACCTTCGAAATGTGGACCAAAGACTATGTTCAGCTTGTCATCTTCTAAGTTGATGACATCGGCCTGGCTTTCATATTCGGAAAAGCTAATCATCTTGGCAATTTGTTTTCTGTATATGGGATTTTTAGCTAGTTCAACAAGGGGAATAGGAATTTTGATTTTATTTATTTCATTTTCCATATTAAAATTTCCTAGGGCCTTGTCTTTTTCTATGTTCGGGGCCTCCATTCCTTTCTTTTCATATTTTCTTTGTGGTGCGGACTCATTTTCATTTATAGGATCCTGTGTCTTCACGGCGAGTGTTCCTACTGGCTTCAACTGGACAGGTCGCATGTCAATGGTGTGATTTTTTGCAGTCTATTTGTGAGCAACTTTTGGAGTCACCTCATCAGTTTCGCCCCTTGGCAAGATCTTTTTTGTTGCAACAGTTGGGAGACTTTTGTTCCTAGGTATTAAATTATATTTTTCCTATAGTTCAGCTATAATATCATTTGTGATACCCTAATAGGCCAAATTTTCATATGTGTCATTGCTAACATTATCTTCTGATGTAATTTATTTATTTCATGATTTTTCATAATCTTGTCTCGATAAATAAGGCGATTTATTATCGTCGCCAAGATTATTAATATCTTCATCAATCTCTTCAAAATCTTCTAGATCTTCCTCTCCAATGAAGTTTTCACTTTTGAAGGGGGTTGGGATTTTTTGATGTTCATTTTTAATTATTTTTTGTGGGGCCTAAGGATCAAGATTCCTTCTAAAATCCTTCCTGGGGAAATTATCTCTTTTTTATTTCTCTAGTTCCATTTTTGAGATATTATTTGAAAGTTCTCTAATTACCCTAGCCATCTCATCTATTTTATCTCCCAAGGATTTCCCCGATCCTGAGGGTCCACCTTGCTCTTTGAATTTCCTATTTTCTTTGTTCTTGGTTTCTATGTTTGCTTTTAATTTCCCTGATGCCATCATGTTCAATTCAATCTCAAGAGCATCATCCTGCATTTTAGTGAGATCTGTTGATCTCCTTTCTCTCAATAAGAAGGCGAAATTGGGATCAAAAGTGCTAGCAAAAATCACCTTTGCTACGGGTTGTGAAGGTTTGACCTCAACCGGGATTTTATTATACAACTTGTTGAAGCTTTGTGTGAATTCTAGAACAGATTCTGAGTTTTTCGTTCTAAGGGCTCCAAATTCAGTCAGGTAGTAGAGGTGGTCCTTCCTCTCTCCCCATTTTATAATAAAAGCGCTTTCAAGTTCCTCGTAAGATCTTAGAGATCCGGCTGCTAAGGATTGGAACCAGGTTCTCACCTGTCCTTCAAAAGTCTGAACGAGGAGTCTAGAATAGACATCTTCGTGTTCTATTCAGAGGATGTCATCAAATTGGTCAAAGAAGTTTATATGTTCTTGGGCGGTCAAATCCCCTTCCCCTGTAAATTTCGGAAGGATTTTCATATCATTTTCAGGGAGATCGTGTAGGGGAATAGGGAGGACAATGGGGAGCATATCTAGCATCTACTTTAATGAAGATTCCAGGAAGCGGTACTTGACCACCTGCTGGTCATCCTGGGGCACCACCTCCAACTCTAGCACCTCCTTGTGTGGCCATTGGTAGATTTCAGGCTGAAGCTCAGAATGCGTGAGGAGAAGATTCTTGAAAATCTGGGGAGAAAACCTCAGGAAAAGAGAACGTATCGTATGAGAGGGGAAGCGAGACATATCTTTCAAGTGTTTCTGAAATGTTCAACTGCGTAAAGTCATGCTGACAAATAGTACGTATGGGTAAAAAGACTTGTCTAAGTGATCTTCATGATTTTAATATCTTTTCTGGATCAGAGACTGGTGAGGTCTTCTTGTTGTCTGAGTTCTTTCTGGCATTCTTTTGGCTAATAGCCAGTTTACTTATCGTGGAGTCGCTAAGTGAAAAATAAAGGTAGCCTTAGAAGGTTTTCTATCCTTGTTCACTATCAAAGAAAGAAAGTGTCAATGTTGTTCTTCCCAGGGAAAAGATTCGTTTCTTCGTCCCCGACAATGACACCAAAAAGATGTAGTTCCTGAGTTTATACTTTAAGGCTGTAAAGTATACCGTCAAGGAATTTGTAAAGGTAAAGTTAATTAAAGGATAAGAATAAAAAAGAAGGGTAAAGAAGAATCAGTTTCCTAACTGTCTATGTCTAGCTTCTCGTTGTTCTTGGATACTGATATCTCTCTCAATAGCAGCCCATGAATGTTCTAATTCAACTCGGTTAGTCACTGTTTGCATAATAGTATTAAATAGGTTTAAAGCAATACCGGTTTGATCTTGGAGACCAGGTTCTATGTTGGGTTGTCTGTTATTTGGGACAGTCATGGGAAGTAAAATTTTATTTAGTTGTGCAAGAATTCGATAAATTGTTACTTCATTTTTTTAAGAGACGAGAATAGGAAAAATAGTTTTGAAATTCAAAATAATAACATAAATACAATTGAGGTCGTTTCCTGGGCTTGAAACAATTTGAGAATCGTAAAATAAGACAGAAATACTACTGAAAAATATGAGTCTTTAATCAAGAAAGAATCTCATATTGTAACAGGAAATAAAGAAGAAAATGAGATTTCTAACGAAGTGTTAAATATCATGGTTCAAATGATCCACAGGTCTTAAAATTACTGATAGCAATTTCAGAGGAAAAGCTATAAATAATTTGATAAACAAATCAATCTAAACTATAAAATATGTATAAAATAAACTTCAAATTGATCATTCATTAGAAAGACATTGAAAGGGAAACATAGAAAAATATAGTAAACAAGGTTAAAGAACACATAGCTACAAGTTGACAGGATTCAGAATCTCGTTTGTATCGTATATCACAGTGGATTGGAAAACTTTAATACAATCGACTCTCTCAAAAAACCAAAATCCGTTTCTTAGTCTTCTGAAATATATTTATACATGACCATCAAATATTTTCCCGTTGGTGATTAACCAACTTCCTAAGACTACGGTTACATGGATGAATAATGTCAAACCGTTTACACTTCTTTTCTAACTACTTTATTCTTCTAATGATGAAAATATTCAAAAGAGTACTTTTATGTTTGTGTTGACGAACTTCCTTCTTCTGCCTCAAGACAGCGAATACATTTTCCCAAAAACTTCACCAAAACTCTGGGAACGTCTGGTATCTCTTTTGCCTCAAATATGAAGAATCTTTTCTATAGTTCGGGCAAACGATCTTCTATTATCTTCCTTGTGAAATTAATAGTTTGCAACTTTAAGTTCAGTATCACTATCCATTTGTCGATTTTGGTGATATTGATTACTTTAGTTTTTGGGATCTCTACCTTCATTTCCTCCAAATCTTCCTTGAACCTTAGCTGGTGCTTGACAATGTTAATCTCTCCTCATAACCCAGGACAATCATTTCTTCCAATATTCAATGATTTTTTTTCTAAGAGATCAAAAATTCCTTGACAATCGTCATTGACATATCTGGTTATTCTTTTATTTTTGGCTAGGTCTGCTTCCCACACTTTGAGTATTACATCTCCTTTAACGTGTTCTGAAATGGATAGTTTATGAATCTTTCCGACCTCTTCCTTTGTTGAAAGGGATATTGTTTTTTGGAAAGTCATTTTGGTTGCTTTCACTTCTCTTTCTTTCTGGAGAATATTCTCCAAAGATTTATTTGTTTCTTGAGAGTAATTCTAGACAACTTCTAGATTTAAAAACACTTTTTGTTGTTCTTCTTCTATCTTCAAATGTATTCCCAATACCTGAGCCTGGAAAATTTCAATCTCTACCACATGATTTGAAATAGTGCTAATCTTATGTCGTAATTGTTTATTTTCTTATTCTTGCTTTAAGACCTGTGCCTGAGTGACCTGTATTATCTAATTTTCTTTCTCTAAGCTTGTTTTCGTTTTCTGAATCTCTTGAATATATTTTAATCTAGCTTTTTCTAGACCCTTTTTTATTTCCCAACTGATATTTCTTTCGGTTTCTTTCAATTTACCCTATAGTTGAGCTATCGTTTGGTCTTTTTGTTCCAACATAGTTGTCAAACTACCCACAGAATATAATTTTGCTGACGCTAAAGCTCCCATCGTGCCTACTATCTCTGTAGAAAATTCTCCATATTTAAGTTTCTTTCCATCTATAATGACCCTATGCTTTTTAACCATCCCATCTCCTCTTGGATGGATTTCCTGTTTCAAGAATTCCCTTCTCTTTTTACTGAAAAAATAATCTGATGAAGGAATCTCATCCCTAGAAATTGGCTCCAGATCACTGACATATAGAGCTCCCTCGTGCGGGTTTCCATAAGTGGACTACAATGGAGTCAAGGAAGTAATGGGACTTCCAAGTTCTGTAGATGTTCTTCCTCCTGTCTTTTCTGGAACATCCTTAGGGATTTCTGGGGATGTTTCTAGCTCCTTTCCCTTCCCTGCCTATGATTCTTTTGTCTACGAAATTTCTGTGTCTTGTGAAGGTATTCCAGTATCCTTCATCTTGACTTTAGTATTTGTTTTGTCCTGTATATTTGTTTCAAAGCCTGGGGGAGGCCCTTCCTGCTCTGGAGGTGGGGTCGTAGCTTTGCCTTACAAACTTTTGGGTAAACAACTTTGCCTATGGCTCTGGAATGACGCGAAACCAATCTATGAGTCAGGTGGCAGAGCCTGTACTCTATTAAATACCTCTTCATAGGATTTAACCTCCTTGAATACATCATCATAAACATATGTTTCGTGCTCATAGGATTTTAAATTACAATGCATCAAATGTTTTCTTACTAGTTGAT
Organism: Picea mariana; assembly: GCA_032191745.1. Lineage (NCBI taxonomy): Eukaryota > Viridiplantae > Streptophyta > Pinopsida > Pinales > Pinaceae > Picea > Picea mariana. The sequence goes on from JASDQU010330393.1 coordinate 9,078, forward strand.
AGGGGTCATGCTTTATGTGTTCAATATATACCAATTTTACTTCTTCTAGTGATTTAGCCTCTACTTTAGAATGGCCTAGATTTAGTAATGAAAATTTTCCAATATGTATAGGGAAAGTTGGCCATAACTTCTTCTGAGCTGCCTTTATCTCTAATCCAATGCCGCCTTTTACTATCTAGTGGGCCACCTCTCTACACACCAATCTGTCCGGTAGGAATTTAGGGAGTGCATGAGGGGGAATAGAACAACCATAAACCCTAATGTAGGAAAAATTCTCATCAATAAACCAGTTGGCTATTGCTTTAAGATATTTTGTGACTGTATCAGAAATGCGAGGGGGTTCGCATCAAAAAAATATTTTATGCATCGGAATTATAACAAAATTATAAATTTCATAAAATGTGTCCTTGGCATTTTCTTCCCAAAGGGAAAAATGATATTCATGAATGGGTTCTAGACAGGTTATGTTCCAACTCCAATTCATTAAGGGAAAACGAGTCACATAGCAGATTGCATCCATAATGTATGCTGACATGTAAAAGGCCACTGGTTGTCCATTAGATTTTGCAACTCTATAGTTTGAGATTTCGTGTGCTAGGTTATCTGACAAAATCTTACTCTAGTTAAAAGCATATCCTTCTGAAGCTTCTTCTAAAAAGGGCACCCAATCTGCATGAAAATGGCAGGGATCTTTTCTCCCGAAAAGTCTACAGAGCATAATGGCTATGTAGACCATGTATTCATTCAAGAATGCTATAGCATAAAACCCATGTGTATCGGCCCTAAATATTGATGGACATCTCCACCAGTCTCTAATTATATCAGGATAAGTCTGGTCTACCTCGGTGCATTCTTTCCTCTGAAATTCTGCTAAAAACTCGACATTAAAAGTATGTTTAGGATTTGGTGAGAGTTTATACATTACTTGTATATGTTCTGGCCTGAATGAGCCGACGATGACTCCTTGATCATTTAAGATGCTCCTCGTCAGGATATCGGCCTTTTCCAAGGCCCAATTGATCATATCATTGTATTCCACGAGCCGAGGGCGTGCGACGATCTTATGAAGCTCTGATCTTGCTATGTCCCGATAGTGATTCTCAGAATCAGTATGAGCATTCTTGAATTCACATTCTAGAAATTAAGAGATTTGAGTCCAAGATTTAATGGAGTCTATAGCGTGTGGCATGGTGTCGGAGATGATATCTCCTTCTTGTGTATCTTCACTCTTCTTCGGTGCCTTTTTCGGTGCCATGACTTTACGTTAAATGGAAAACCTGTCACAGAAAAGGAATGAATGAGATCAATTGAGTGCTTCTTACGCTTTATAAAATGAAAACACAGACATTCAAATTCTCTTTTAATTCATTTAACAATGACGGGATTGACGCAGCTGACAAGAATTCAAGACATTTAATGCGGTAGATATTTTACTGAGATACACATTAGTACCACGTATCAACAGTTATTCTTTATTTAAAATGGCCGTGTTTTGGCGCCTTTGAATTTTAAAGAAAACTTGGAACATTTTACTCAATCAAAAACCAAAACATGAATGAAACCCTAAAAAATGATTATCAATAATCATGCTTTGGAAAAAGGTTAATTTGTGCTAATCACAGATTAAGAGTCAAGATTTTGTTTTTTCAGGATTTCGGGGATAGTGTTGTCGAAAGGTATGTTATCTTGAAATCCAATCTCTGAAATCACAAAATTGAGACAAGGTTAATTAAGAATTAAATGTTTTAGCAAAGTAATTGATTGATATTAAGCATTTTGGGATTTCGGGGATCATTTTGACAAGAAGCATGTCATTGATGAATCCCAATTTCCAAAGTTGTGAAATCGCGACGTGTTTAAAAATAGGACTTAAATTCATCTTAATTAACTAACTAATCAGGGTTAAGGACAAAATAGAGTTAGTTCAGTTTAACACAAATTATGGGTCGGGATTTCACGATTCGGGATTTCGGGGATCGTTTTGACAAGAGATGTGTTATCACTGAACCCCGAATCCTGTAATCGCGAAACGATTAACTTAAGCCTTAACTTTTTGCGTTGGAGAATTAATTAATTAGCGTTTTAACTAACTCTCTTTATTTCGAGAAATCGCGGATCGGGATTTCGCGATTCAATTTGTATTGAAAAATATGTTTTCAGCAAACCCCAACGCATTTTCTATAAAATTATTTTAATCTTGATAAAGCTTATCAAGATTAAAATAATTTTATAGAAAATGCGTCGGGATTCTTATAATACTTTTAGGTTTTTTCCTTTTATCATTTTAATAATTGAGTTCTTCGGGAAATCGGTACCGTGCGTTTGGGAATGATAACGAAACTTGTGTTTTATGAAAAGCCAAAACCCAATAAAGGAAAGTTTAGGTCTTAGGGATAAAAATTTTAAGAATTGTTTCAACAATCTCATCAAGAGAAAGCTTCCCTAAATCCCAAAACATGAACCATAATACGACCCCTGAACTTAATTCATTTTCTTGATACATAAATACTCAACAAGTGAATAATGCCCAAAGATGACGATGTTTATGCTTCGATGCCGATGTCTGAATTGCATCCACAAAACCCTCAAGGACCATCATAAAAATCATACCAATAGAGGTAAGTTTGTTTGAACGCAAAGATTTATTGAAATCAATAAGATTAGAATGTTGAGATGAGTTGAACGCATGTATAAATTGGATGCAAAGATAAGTATGTTAAAGTGCAGTGACAAAAAAAAACCAAAGATAAGTAAAAACAATAAGATAAAAACATGGAGATAATCCTTCAAGAGAGATGCAGAGATAGTAAGGGTAGATGGTTGGGCAACGTTATCCTTCGCTCATCATCAACGCACAGAAAAGCAGGGCATTAGAATCTATAGGTATATTAACACCGAAGTGATGACCGTCGATTCAGCTCTTGACCAACTGTTGAGGCATGGACTAATGATCTAGGGATAAGGACGGAAGATAAATCCAATCTCTTCATAATAATCAATAAAACAAAACAAAAAAGTCATAGCCATCAGGGATTGGGTTGCCAAGTAAATCAATAAAAATGCAGCGAGCGTAAAGTGATGATGACTTTAAGTTCTCGATTAAAAACACTGATTAAAACACATTTCTTTACACAATAGAAGTATAGTAATGAAAGAAAAATAAAAATAATAATCTACCATTCAAATAAACGCATGTGTACCATATCCCAAGGTGATAGCTCCGAGTCGTTGTCTTGCGCGCGCTCTGTCCAGCTCCCACTTTTCGACTGATGTGACTTCACCGGTACCTCCCAGCCAACACTAGGGGTAGTCTTATTTCCCCTTAGCCCCCCAAGATACAAAGGGGCCACACGCACTATACTAGAAAACAACTAGCCCCGAACTCACCTCGCGAGGCAGAGCTACCACTCGTCACTGAGCTAGGTATCCCAAATCCCACAAGATAAGTCAATCAAGTGAAAAATTTAGCAGCGTAACATTACGCATCCAACCAAGATCCATACTCCTTCCCCTCCATCCTTTATATAGAGTTTCTAAGTGATTTCTTTGAAAATTTCCCATTTAATTCATTCTTCATTAAATTAATTCAGAAAAAATCTCCCCCGTACACATGTCACCCATCTCCCTAGTTGCACCAAAAATTAATTTAATTAATTATTTAATTACTCCTATTTCCCTCACCCACCTAGAAGCATTCCTAAAATCGCTCCTTGGTGTCCCCATATTCCCTTACACATTTTAAATGGCGTACACCCTTACTAAATTCCTAGTTGAGTTCATATTTAGAAGGTTCTTAAAGGAAAGATTCCTTACTAAGTTAGTC
>JASDQU010330394.1:0-12900 GCA_032191745.1 Picea mariana
ATCTTAGTATCCAACTTATCTTCCATTGAATCCATCTTAGTATCCAACTTAGCTTCCATTGAATCCCTCATCTCTTGTAGTTCATCTTTGGTTGTTGTCTTCTTTTGTAAATCATTTATGTCCCTACGCATTTCTTCACCTTCATCAAGAGTCCAATTAGGATTTTTGGGAGGCTTATTTGGTGTAGAAGGTCCCTTTTTGGGTGGCATGTTGGCCAAATATCACTTTTGAGTCTTGATTTTGAGGTGGTTCTGCTAGACAATATTTATTCTGTTATATCTCCCAAGTTTCAGCCCTTCTAGGTATGAAACTTTATTTTAGGTAGTTCTATGATATTTCTTCTCTACAATGCCATAGGTCTGATCAAAATTGGATGTGCCAAGTGGAAGTTACGGTAACTTCCTCACAACTTACCGATTTTTGGCCTTTCCAGGATATCTCACTTGTATAGAATGCCCCACACAAAATAATTGATATCAAATTATGAAACTCACATCCAAAATACTACAGACTGTCCACGATCCAATGCAACTAGTCCCACTCAATTTGGATACTCCAGCAAGAAGTTATGATTGTTTTACCTGGAACACCTTCTTGAGACTAGTCAATAGGACTAGTCAGATACCCTATCTTACACAAGTTGTATATAAAAATTTAAGATGACCCAGAATCTAAACGTTTTACCACAGATACTTTACTAATTTCTGTAAATTTCCTCTAGAGTTTAGGGTCTGAAACATTACATAAAAGTTTTTATAGTGACAATTATGCAATGACTCATTTCAGGATGATTCCAGAACCCTATCTTGTACAGGCTGTATCTCCGAAAGTATAAGGCCTCAGGAGCTGAATATTTAGCCCAACGTACCTTGATCTGTCTACTAAATACCCTCTAAGAGGTTCCTTCTGAAACATTGTAGAAAACAAATTATAGCAAAAATTCCATGGTGTCTCAGATGTAGCAGCGAAACCCCAAGACCTTGAGCTCTGATACCATATGTTAAGAACCAAACATCAATATAGCATGGAAAAACCTCAGGAAAAGTACTCAATGCCTTGAAACTAAAATAATTTCAGATAAGAAACCTCTTCGAGGGGGCAACCTCCTTTTACCCCACTTAAAATGTTCAAGTACAAGATGATTCAAAATGAAAATGTCTCCTTGGTATATATAGGAGACTAGGAGGTATAATTACAAATAATGGCCTAAAGCCAACATAATTAAAATAACATTACTAATCTAAATTACAACTAATGGCCTAAAGCCGACATAAATAAAATAGCATTACTAATATAATATGCCCCAATTAAGGGGTAATGAGCCAAAATTAGGGCTTAACAACATGAGTAAAATATCCTTTGTTAAGATAGGAAGTAAGATAAACAACATACATTGGTTAATTGTGGGACAAACACAAGAGTATTACTACAACAAAAATAAAGCAAAGAAGCGAGAACAAATTTAAACTACAAACTAAACTACAAGTATTCCATTCAAACAAAAAGATGGAGGAAAACAACACCTATAGGTCCGATGGAAAGGAATTAACATGAGTACAATACCTAGGGAGAATGGTTGGATGAAAATGAGCTCCAACACTCTCCTTGGGAAGGTTCCTTTTTCTTTTTGAAATCCCTCTCTGATAATGTGAATGAAGATGTATTCTTTCTTTGAGGAACAAAATCAAACAAGCATGAGACTGATGAGCAATAGAGATGAGAGTGCAATATAGTTGATCTTCAATCTCATTCCTACAACATAACCTTGCAATTCTTCTCTTCTTTCAATTGTTTCCCCATGTATTTCATTTATAGATAAATTTTGAGCTCCTTAAATTCCTAATTCAAAATGGAGATCCCAATGATTGAAATCGACTTACGGAGGCCAAAGTACTACATAAATGGGATGGAATATCAAATTTCACCTAGACATCAACCTAGAGGTGCATGAGCTAGGCCTTCATCCTTAACTACATTGAATGAGTCACAATCACGCGTGTGAGAAAATTTGCATGGATTTTGAATGAAAAGTCACACAAGTTGTGTAAGAATTAGTGAAGGAAGGCCACACAAGTGTATGAATACCCACCTTGTAATTTTTTTCTTTCTCTTTTGAGGTGATGTAAAGTAGCCTTGAGGTAGCCTTATTATTCTATGTTATTTCCAACTTATGATGTCTTTAAAAAATCACTTGAATGTCTCTTTTGATATAAATTTAAGTGATAACAGTTTCCCCTTGATGTGTGAGGTTAGGAGCTACCATATATCCAAAATACATCATTATTTTCTATCCCACATACTTGTAACTTGTAAATATTTCTTAGGGAGAGAGAGTTTTGACCAAGAAGAAAGGAAATCCCATGGAGTAGTGATGAAACCCACCTAAAAAAACATATCATACCTATGCAAATGATATATTTATACAATTGAGGTGGGAATTGCCATGCTCATGAAATTATCAAAATACATTAAAATAGTAGACATGTGTTCTTTGGGCCCATGTTTGAACATTTTGACCCATCTATATAGTGAATAATGTTGTAATTGGATAATTTGTGATGTAGAAATATGGATCACCCCGGGGAATTGGTAACAATAGAGGAATTCTCATGCGAGAGGAGGGCCTAGAACCTGTGGGAAGCAATGTGAAAAGTGCTCACACTTGAAGGCCTTGATAGCCATGCAAGTTGAGGGGTCTTCAACTAGAACTGAAATATGAAACTATTGCAATGTACGACCCACCCTGAAGTGATAGCGATCTAACATCAATCATTAGGAGATCCAACTAAAGCAAAGAGAAATTATGACTCTCCTTGTCTAGTCTAAGGTTTACCATAATTAATGGGAATGGGAACAAATATACAACAAAATTCCTGGAAAACTTGGGTTGGTGTCGATGGGAATGAAGAAGGAAAAGAAAGGAACGAGAGGCCCCTTAAAATCAACTAAGGATGGACTATATACTGAATTGTAATGGGGAATGACTTTGATAATGATGGATGACGTATCCAATGAGGACAAGACACAAGAATTCCCTTGGTCGAATCATACATGACAATTGACAATGGTGGTAGTTAAAAAACTAACTGGACATAAGATGATCTAATGTCAAGGGGACAATCAAACTTGTTATGTGTATATCAAACTAGAATTGAACATAGGTGGATGCAATTGATAGATAATTGACGAAGGAAACTCTAGGAATCTCAGTGAAGGATACTAGGATATAGGAGGAACTTTAGGAAACTAGAATCACTACAAGAACTAGCAACTCAGTGAAAATATTTTGACCAACCATGACAAGGACTACCACCTAGTTTGAAAGAGATGCCATCGAAAGATATGGTATGAGTGTTGATGTTTCCCTTGTTTTTTGTTTTTTAGTGTTTTTCCAATTATTAATAAATAAAATAATTTGGATATTTTATAGATTAGGATATGGGTTCCCAAAACATGCGACCAAGTTGATTTTCCATGTGTGGCTAGAGTTGTGAAAGAGAACAAAGATAGGATCCTGAAGGTGGGTCTCCTTCGAGGGTAAATAAATGAATATTTTGAATGCAAATAATCTACTTGATCATGGAGGAGATGAGAGGCCATTGAAAATGTGGTGAAAAATTGAGAATAACCAACCATAAAAATTGTGAACTAATGGGAGCCCAAGGGTATGGGGAAACATTATGATGAGAAAGAGTTTTAAGACTTATTCTTTGAGATGCAGACTATAAGAACTCAAAATCTTGGGGAAAGAGTAGCATGAATTCAAATAATGTGATCTAGTGTTAAAACCAAGGCAACCCATTAGGGTGGAGTGCTATATGATAGAAATAATTGAATGCATGTGAAACTGGGAAAAGTTTCCTACTGAGCTTGGAAATAAACTTTAAATATACATTCAAGGGGGGGACACTGGAAAATGTGATATACACTAAGGGAGTATATAAGAATCTAATGTGCATGCAATGAGAAGAAAAAGTGTCTTCCTGGTAAGAATATACACACATAAAATCAAATACCTGATGTGAAAGTCCTTGTGATAATAAATCCAATGGAACAAACAATGCAAAAAAATGAAGCTACTGATCTCACATACCTATATTATGTTAAACTTTGGCAGGAGAAAAGGGCTCCAGGAAGAGGGTATTGGTGCAAATGAATGGATATATGTCATTAGAGGTGGAAATGTTGAGATTCCAATGGTGTGAATGTCATGGGAAACAAAGCTTTTGATCTCCCGCATGGACCTCATGAAGTTTGTGAATGGGCCATATATAAATGGGTGGGGCCCACAAGGACAACTCATTTATAACTGCATGAGTTGATTTTCATCTTCTAGAGCCTACAAGTTTCTTGAGATCATTACACACATGTTTTCCCCCAAATTTAGATTCCACGAGATCATGGTAAGAGGTAATGAAATATGTAATTCATGGTGTGATAGAAGGTAGCTCTAGTGTTTTTTAGCCTGAAGGGAATAATGTGATAGGTGAAAGTTCCCCAACGTTTGGTGAAAGAAGTTTTATATCGATATTCATGGTAGATTTGGATCTAGTTATGCCCTATGAATCCATCCATAAAATAAAGGACCTCATGCCTAACATATTTGTCGATAGCTTGGTCAAGGAATGGGGTCATGATGTATGCATACCACCGACCCTCAGGCCAAGGTCTGCGCAGGATCTTTCGAAATCTGCCCTTTGAGTCTAATTGACTCCTTGATTTCCCCTCAGGGAATATCTCATACACTCACGGTGTATTCACAAGTCATTATGAGTTGAGCCTGTGTGAACAAGCACCAGGATCCAACCCTAGTCTTCCTTCTAACAATATGACCCCACACTTTTCCAAATTGAGACTCCGGGTTTCATGATTTTGGGAACTCTGTTGTCGAGATTCTCGACCTTTCAACTTGCCGAAACCCGAAATGTCGAAACGCCGAAATCTTGGCCACAAAGATGATTTTAGGGGCTAAATTTCGCTCATGGGCTAATTTTCAATGGTTTTTCAAAAAATGAGATTCATTATTTTGAAAATGATTCGCCCAAATTCTATAGGATAAAATTATTTTACCTTAAAAATTGCCAAAATTTTATAAAAACAATATAAAATACTTAGAAATATGAATATTTTTACAAAAATATCGCCAAACATTTATAGTTGACATATGAAGGATTATTAAGATTCACCAAGGTTTCTACATTTTAAAATAAATTTCCATCCTTAAAATCATCCCTACTTGGCCACGTCCTCCTCTGCTTCTATATCGCGTTTCGTGACTTCGGGAATTCAAGAGAAAGGAACCCTGATCTCTTGCCTCCTAAAGTGCCTAAATGTCGAATCCCGACACGTTCAGGAATTGTTGGCTTCCCAATGGATTTTTCACCTTTTTGGGTTTTGAGACTTCACGATTTCACGAATCCTGATGCGAGGTTTCTTGACTCTCAAACCTTCGAACCACGAAACGGTTAACGGATTCTGACTCCAACTATTGACGAAAACTCGCTACCTATCCTCTCAAACTGTACTCTATTTCTGACGTGGGCTCTCGCCACCTGTCACCCAAGATATCGACTTTTGGGACTTGAGCTATCCTCCTATCGCTATTCCTCTTAGCCCCTTCGGATTTTCGAACTCCGAAATAATGGCTATGCAGAATCAATGTCCGACAGTCATTCCTCTGATCCGACGACCCATGCGATTTCAGGATTTTGGGTACCGAGAGTCCGAGACTCTCAATCCCAGAACACTGTCTTCTCAGCTTTCCAACACCCGAAGTGCCGAAATCTTGAAATCCACACCAATGTCCTGTCGCAACTTGTGACTTCAAGGATTTCACTCCGCTATGTCCCAACTACATGTCATCAGAACCTCGAAAACTCTAAACTCTGAAATTCTGAATTTCTGAAAAATCTGCTCCTTGCCTTCACACACGATAATCCAGTTTGTGTTTTGGGAGTTCAAGCGACCAAAGGTTTCATCCACACTTTGGACTTACAACCCCTGAAATGTCGAAATGATCTCGACAGTCCAACAGTTGTGATCAACGGTCCACGTTGGATCCTACCTCTCGAAGGGTGGATTCGTCCAATGCTTAAATTCCCTGTAGCTTTCCTGGATCCTATGGTCCTTGCCACTTAACGAGTTCTCCATAGAGAATTTCAACCGTTCGATTCTTTCCTCAGAATTTCACCGAAGCTTAACCTTTTGCACAAAGATTTTTCTTTCTGCCTTCCTTTGAACACTTCAAGGGCACTAACCCTTCTGATCTTTCACTTGATGTAAGATCAAGCCTCGAGAAAGGGCCTCTGCTCATAATCCTTGCATTAGACCTTCAAATACTTCTGCATATTTGAAATCTCGACTCTGTGCACCTTCTACAACAATAGTCTTCCCTTCACCCACCTTAGTTAATAACTTATAAGGTCTCTGCTAGCCTGCGCACACCTTGCACGACTTCTGTTCTTCGCTTGCACTTCTACTGGAATGAGAACAACGGTATCCCTCCTGAGCTTTCAAAGATAAACTCTGAACCTTTGTCAATGCACTTCTTGCAGACATTTCGCTACACTTTTTGCAGGAAATTCTTTCTCAGGAAGAGAAACAATTGAAAATCATTCTCTTTCTTCTCTTAGAATTCAAACATTCAATATGAAATCATACATTCAACTCAGTATCAAAGTAAATGCATAATAGAGAGAATAAACCATCTATAAGCATACCATTCAGCATATATACACAGAAAACATCATAACATCACAAGTCTGATTGAAAGCTTCATATATTAAATTCAAAGCTTCTATACATGAGTTCTTCTTTTTATATTTTTTCTACAGCTCTCTCCTTCTGCTCTATGCTATATGTTACAATGATCTAATCAATACAATGATAAAAATATGAGGGTGTCTATAGTTATTTTCCCTCCTGCTCTTCTAAACTGTCTAATCTAGAATTCAAACCTACCTAATTTCATTAACTGAGTTTAAATGCCTTTTACATTGGCAGATCAGAGAAAATTGCTCTAGATCTATTACAATGTCTAAGTATAAATTCAAGTATGCCTCTTAGCTTATTACATTTAATATCTACGCATTCTTTTTCAAAAACATTTCAAAACATTTTTAAAATGTGCTAAAATGTGTTGGCACTTTTCTCAGCTCGATTCTGCCTTCATGCTCGCTTGGATGCTGACAATGCTCCTGCATCATACTCCCTCGCTTGAAAAATTTCATGAACTCATGTTCATGAGCTCTTGCATGGTCTGTCCATTCTTTTGAATTTATGCTTTATCCTTCCAATTGGCATCTTCAACTGGATGTCCCTTCCATTTGACCATGTATTCAAAATACTCTTTCCTCCTGGTATTCCTGCCCACCCTGTTATCAATTATACTTTCCATCTGTGTCTTTTCAGCTACAAGGATTTGTTTGGTCCACTAAACTTATGTTTGTTCATTCTCTGCTCCTGGTTCTTCATCTTTGTAAGGGTATAAATCTGATATGTTGAATATCGGGGAAATTCTGATCCCATTGAGTAATTCAATCTCATATGCGTTTGCCCCAAATTTCTTTACGACCTTGCATGGTCCAGTCTTCTTCATTTTTAGTTTGTTATATGTTCCCCTTGGGAACCTTTCTTTCCTCATATGTGCAATAATCAGATAACCGACTTCAAATTGAATTTATCACCTGTGTTTATCTACTCTGCGCTTTTACTCTTGACTTGAACCCTGCAATCGTTCCTTAACTCGGTTGTGAAGCTCCTTCATTGCTTCTGCAAAGTATTATACACTAGCACTTCTGACTTCAGTTTGTTCCGAATATTTCAATTCAGAAACTCCCCTTGGCTGCATTCCATATACAATTTGGAATGGACTCTACCCTGTTCTTTTGTTGAGTGAATCATTTTAAGCAAACTCTGTCTGTGGTAGAATGTGATCCCACTGACTGTGGTGTTTAGTCACTAGGATCCTCAGCAAATCTCCCAAGCTCCTGTTCACAATTTTTGTTTGCCCATCCATGTGAGGATGATAAGCTGATATAAAAGACAAACTTGTCCCCATCTTCTTCCATAAATTCCTCCAGAAATGTCCCATGAACTTGGTATCCCGATCTGAAACTATACTTCTTGGCAAACCGTGAAGTCTGACGACTTCTTTGAAAAACAGGTTCGTAATATGAGTTGCGTCGCTGGTTTTCTGGCATGGTATGAAATGTGCCATTTTTGAAAATCTATCTACCACCACAAATATTGAATCAAACCCTCTTTGTGTCCTTGGCAGCCCCAATACAAAATCCATGCTCACTGCATCCCACTGCCTCTCAGGTATGGGTAATGGCTGGTATAACCCTGTGTTCTGCCTTTTTCCTTTTGTGTGCTGACAATTTCTACAACTGTCCACAAATATCTTGAAACATGTCCTCATCCATGACCAAAAATATGAGCCATTCAATTTCGAGAACATTTTGTCATGACCAAAGTGTCCGGCCAATCCTCCACTGTGTTTTTCTTTCAACATATTCTCCCTCACGGAACATTTTGGAATACATAATTGATTTCCCCTGAATAACAATTCATCCTGGATCATATACTCGGTCCATTGGATTCTGTCCTTGAGAATTGGATTCTCAGATGCCTCATACGCCTCTTTAAAATCTGTGTCATCCCTGTACATTTCTTTGAGGTTATCAAAAACCAAAGTTTTGACTCTAAATTCCTACATAAGTAAACATTTCCTGCTCAAAGCATCAACAATTTTGTTAGCAATTCCAGAAATATGTTTAATTACAATAGTAAAATTTTGCATGTATTCAACCCATTTAACATGTCTTTGGTTCAACTTCTCCTGTTGAGTCACGAATTGTAAAGCATGATTATCACTATACAAAACAAACTCTTTAGGAACCAAATAATGTCTCCATTTCTTCAATGCTTGTATGACCGCATAGAATTCCTTATCATATGTGGAGTACTTAACTTTCACTTCATTGAGTTTCTCATTTAAGTATGCAATCAACCTGCCATCTTGGCTCAAGACTGCTCCTATTGCAAATCCACTAGTGTCACACTTGACCTGGAATGTCTTGCTAAAGTCTGGCAACACCATAATTGGTTGTTCAGTAATCTTCCTCTTCAACAGATTTAAACTTTTCTTTGCTTCCTCAGTCCAATGAAAAGATTTGTGTATTTTCTTCACTGTATCCATCATTGGTGCACTAATCCCACTGAAATTTCGCATGAATTTCTTGTAGAAACTAGCTAATCCATGGAAACTTCAAACTTCAAACACATCTTTCGATGATGGCTAATTCTTAATCGCCTCTACCTTATCCGGATCCATTTTCAGCTCGTCTGCAGAGATAACAAAACCCAAATAAATGAGTTTTGTCCTCATAAATGATTATTTCTTCACATTTATTAGCAGTTTCTCTTGCTGCAACCTCCTCATCACTGTAGCTAAATGCTTCAAGTGTTCTTCTTTTGTCTTGCTGAAAATTAATATATCGTCAAGATATACAATGATGAACTTCCCGATGAACTCTTTCAGGGCTTCATTCATCAATCTCATGAAAGTAATAGGTGCATTTGTTAAGCCAAATGGAATAACAAGCCATTCATATAGCCCCTCATTAATTTTGAATGTTGTCTCCCATTCATCACCTTCTCTCATCTGAATTTGATGATACCTTCTTTTCAAATCAATCTTTGAAAAAAACTTTGCTCCACTCAAGAAAACCATCAAATCATCTATCCTTGGCAATGGAAATCTATATCTGATGGTAATCTTATTGATTTCCCTTGATTCTGTACACATTCTCCAACCTCCATATTTCTTTGGGTTAAGCATTATCAGAACAACACATGGACTCAAGCTTTCTCGAATCAGTCCTTTGTCCATTAAGTCCTGGACTTGCCTCTTGACCTCTTCATTCTCTTGTGGTGTCAACTTATACGCGGCTTTGTTTGGTAAAATGGATCAAGGTATAAGATCAATGTGATGAATTATACTTCTGATCGATGGCAACGAACAAGGTAGTTCATCCACTACTATATCAACGAACTCTTCCAACAACTTCGGGATTTCCTCTAGTAAATCATCCACTCTTGTACTGGTTAAAAAAATTCTAGTCTTCCTGACCACAATAAATTGTGTGTCTTCCTTTTTCTTAACCTCCTTAAGAAGTTCCTTCCCACTCATGAGAAGTACAGTGTTGCTCACCTCTAGTTTCACTTCTTTATCCTTAATCAGCAACAACATGTGAGTTCTCCCATTTTTCTCCAGGGTGTATGTGTTCTTTCTCCCATCATGAATCACATTCCTGTCATATTGCCATGGTCTACCCAACAATAGGTGACAAACATCCACGGGAATGACATCACATAGTATTTCATCCTTATATCCTCCTATTTAAATTCAACTAAACATTGTTTAATGACATTTACCTGATGTCCTTTTTGTAGCCACGAAACTCTGTATGGGCTTGGATGTACGATAGTCTCTAGATCCATGTTTTCTACCATCTCTATAGAAACAAGATTGTCTATGCTACTGTTGTCCATGATGACTTTTCATACCCTATCTTTAGCTTTGCAAGCAATCCAAAAAATCATGTTCCTTTGGGCTGGGTTCTCTGCCTCCTTCTCTGGAATTAAGAGAACTTTCCTCATCATAAAGGATCTTCCACCCTCAGTGTCTTCTACCTCAACATTCTATCCTTGTGCTTCGACAATGTGAGTTTCACCACCTTGTTTTTTTCTATTTGGACACTCATAAGATTTATGTTTGTTTTTCCCACAAACAAAACATTTCACTTCACCACCTCTGCCTCTTCCTCTTCCTCTGGTTTGAGGAAAAGTATTTTTATCAGCATACTTCCCTCTCTGTGAGATTCCCCCTCTCTCAATTTGAGGTTGAGGTTTCTTCCCTTCTTCTTTAGATTTTTGACTGCTGTCTTGGGCAATTGTTTTGCCTCTGGCTTGACTTCTACCTTGGACTCTTTGACCTTACTTTCGGCTCAGCTTCTCTTTAGCTTTCAGAGCCATCTGATAAGCATCCTCCACATTTTGAAGGGTCATCAGGCTCATCTAGTCCTGAATGTCATATCACAGACCATTCATGTACCTGGTGACCTTTTCATCATCATTTTCTCGATGCCCTGCTCTGATATTGATCTTGTAAAATTCTTCAGTGTATTCTTTCACTTAACCCAACTTCTGTCTCAAATTCTGCATCCTCCGAAACAGAGTAATTTTATAATCTTTGGGTATGAATTTTTATTTCATGTTTGCAACCATTCTGTCCCAGCTTTTGATCTTCTTCTTGCCATTGCAACATCTGTCAGCCTGCAATTCATACCACCATAATGTTGCATGCCCTTTAAGTCTTGTGATAACATGTTTGACCTTCTTGTCTTCCTCAACATCCTCATAGTCAAAATATTTATCTAGAGCTCTAATCCAGTCTAGAAGCTCTTCAACATCCAGGTTTCCTTCATATACCAGAATGTCCATTTTCACTCTGGCACCTATCCTTGCAACCACCCTGAATAGGCGTTCATCCGCAGCATCTTCGGCTGCAACTTCTTCTCCATTGTGTCCAGCTTTATTTTCACTTTCAGCCTCACTGATATCTCTAGCATCGACTGTGCTCCTCTGTGTTGTCTCCATGGCATCAAGCCTAGCACGTAGTTCATGCATTTCTCATTCCAATGTTGGATTAGGCATTCGCCTATCTCTCCTTCTCAGTGGCATGGCTATAAAAATTTCTCTTTTCCCTGCTGTAGAAAGCAAAGAATCCTTTCTATGCTCTGATACCATTTGATGTATGCAGACCCCCAACCCTCAAGCCAAGGTTCGTGCAGGATCTTTCAAAATCTTCCCTTTGAGTCTAATTGACTCCTTGATTTCCCCTCAGGGAATATATCATACACTCATGGTGTATCCATAGGTCCTTATGAGTTGATCCTATGTGAATAGACACCAGGCGCCAACCCTAGTCTTCCTTCCAACAATATGACCACACACTTTTCCAAATCGAGACTTCGGGTTTCGCAATTTCGGGAAATCTGTTGTCGAGATTCTCGACCTTTCAACTTGTCGAAAACCGAAATGACGAAATGCCAAAATCTTGGCCATGTACTCCTCTTCTTCTATATCACGTTTCATGATTTTAGGAATTCCATAGCAATGAACCCCGATCTCTTGCCTCTTAAAGTGCCAAAATGTCGAATCTTGACACGTTCAACAATTGCTGGCTTCCCAATGGATTTTTCACCTTTTCGGGTTTTTGGAATTCATGATTTTGTGAATCCTAATGCGAGGTTTCTTGAATCTCCAACCTCCAATCCTTGAAATGGTCAATGGAGTCTGACTCTGACTATTGACAAAAACTCGCCACCTGTCCTCTCAAACTATACTCTGTTTCTGACGTGGGCTCTTGCCACCTGTCACCCAAAGTATCGGCTTTCGGGACTTGAGCTATCCTCCTGTCGCTATTTCTCTCTACCCCTTTGGAGTTCAAAACTCTGAAATAACAGCTATGCTAAATCAATGGTCGACAGTCATTCCTCCGATCTGACGACCCACATGATTTCAGGCTTTCGAGTACCGGGAGTCCAAGACTCTCGATCCCAGAACACTGTCTTCTCAGCTTTTCGACACCCAAAGTGATGAAATCCCTAAATCCACACCAATGTCCTGTCATGACTTGCGACTTCAGGTTTTTCACTCCGTTGTGTCCCGACTACATGTCATTAGGACCTCCGAAACTCCAAACTCTGAAATTTTGAATTTTCAAAAAATCTGTTCCTCACCTTCAAACATGATAATCCAATTCGCATTTCGAGAGTTTGAGTGACCAAAGGTTTCATCCATACTTCAGACTTACAACCCCCGAAATGCCGA
>JASDQU010330395.1:0-12900 GCA_032191745.1 Picea mariana
GTGTTTCAGCATCAGTGACTTTGGACAGGTCTGTGTTTCAGCATCGGTCTTGAATACTATTCTGCAGATATAGACACTTATGCACTTCTAATCAATGGTTAAGTACGAGAGCGATGTAAAATATCATGCAAAATAGATTAAACGTGTAGTAATGAGAAAGGGCGTTATGTACCTTGGAATGATCAGGTGAAGTGATAGTATAAGTCTAAATACAGGTGATGAAGGGTATAACAATGGCAAAAAGTATGGGCAAAAAGGGTACATTGTGTGGTCCTAACACCGAGGTCCATGTGACTGATTCCTATGTGACCGTTGCCTTATGGCTCCCCATCGAGGTTTCGGTCCTTCTCGAGCAAGAATTTTCCTTACTTCAAATTTCGCGATGCCTTTTAGCGTTTACCTTTGGTCAATGAAGGTTTAAAAGTGGGTTAAAACTTTAAATATTGCGAGTGAACTGTTAATGAAATTGGGATTCGGGGTTTCCCGTAACAAGGAATCACGAAACCCCGATCTCCGATTTCGCGACATGATTAAGGCCTAATTAAAACATTGATTAATTAATCCTCTTTAAAAAAGGTTTAAGTGTTAAGTCACTTACGTCGTGTAATCTACCACGTGTCTACCATTGACCCTTCTGTGGGCCCCGCTATCCCTTGACCCATTGGGAAATTGCGTTTCGTGATTTCATAATGCATGGATACTTGGTTCACGGGATCCCCGATTTCCTGATGACTCAAACCCTGATGGATGATTCCTTATTGGGACTTCTCTGATAACCCCGATCTCGTCCACACATCCCCTAAATGAATGGTCCCGATTCCTCCGGGGTTTCAAAACTTGCGATGCCACGGTTTCCTTGTTCTCAGGAACTCCGATTTCCCGATCTGCGACTTTCGCCCTATTCCCGACACCTGTCCTATGTAAACGGACGGCTCTGATATTCTCGACGTTTCGAGACTTATGGTATCTCGATTTCGTTTCCCTCAAGAATTCAATTCTTCGATGGACAATATCTCGACTCTCGCGTGATCTTTTCCACGTGTCCTCTAAAATGAACAGTTCAGATCTTGTCGGGAAATTGCGGATCGCGATTCCGTGTGACATGATTTTTGTGTGCTCGAAAACTCCGATTCCCCGATTCCCGACTCTCTCCAGGGTTCTGACACGCATCCTAAATTATGGATGGTTCAGATAAAATCTCGGGGTTCGCTACTTTACAGGTCTAGGAACCTTCACTTACCCGTACCCCGATGACCAAAATTCTAATCTGGTGGTCACGCGACACGTGTCCTCCTTGAGATCCTACGGCTATGAATCCTCTGTCGTTCTAGGGTTCTCCTGGTCATGGATCCTTGACTCCTGAAGCTTCAGAATACCGATGAACTCTCGACTCCCTGCCACCTATCCCAACAGATGGATGACTTTGATTGTATCGGGGTTTTCACTATGGGTTTCCTGACCCCTTGCTAACGAAACTCCCAATTTCGTGAACTTCGTTATCCCGATGCCTTCACACATCTCGTCGGGATTTCTCCTCCAGTATTCCTTGAGTACTTAACTCCCTCGCAACTCCTTGCAGATTCGACAGCTGTCGGGTATCCACCCAAGATCTGCGGTTCAAATATGTTCTCCTTTGGGGATAATGATTAGTTGCATGAAACTCTACGCGGTGTGAAAATTTCTCTCTTTGGCACGGTCAAAATTGTATTGGTCTACTATTCAAGAGAGTTTACGTTATTTAAGATTTTGCCGAGGCTAATACATGCAGGTAATTTACACACTTCCTGCGCAATACAAGTTTTCCATATCTCTTTGCTGTTGCGCATTGGCAGTTCCTCATTTGGGGTAAGTTCGAGATAAAATAGGCCCTTTCAAGGTCTTGCAAATGCCCTTTTGTATTTTATATAGTAATAATTCATGCAGTTATTAAATTTTTCCAACTTCAAGCCTTCGACAGAAGCCTCCCTCGATATTTCATCGATTTTCAGGTGTCAATACTACTCGAAACTTCATTGACAAACATTGCTCAATAAATTTAAATTATCAACTCTCCTTTTCGTGCTCAATAGATTTATCAGGCCGCTTTAAGGGTAGCCATTTTGTGGGAAGTGATTCTTCATCTATCTGGTTCAATGTCGCTATTTTAAAGGGCATTCCTTTGAATGTTCAGACTAATACCGCATTAGCCATTCATGATCTAGTTAACGGGTATTGTCTAAAACAGTCGCTTGTGATATATATGAGACCATTTGCTTGGATAATATAGGGGTGCTACCTTGAGTATATTTTATCTTTAGAACACATTCCTAAAGGAAATTGGCTAGACGTCACATAAAATAGTATATCCTTATACCATTCAGATGATGCTAAAGTTGAACTCTGTATGACGACATCAATTTTATTAGGAGGATAAATATTTACAACTTCAATTTTGGTCATGAATTTTCATATTCATTTCCCCTTGAAAATTTCAAGGCTTGATCGCCAAACCATACTCTTGAAGCTTTGCCAACCAATTTTTTTTTTTATTTGGATGAATATGGAAGCAATAGTTTCCTCTAATATAATATGAAATTTTTATCAAAATTGGGACTAATAAGAACAGGGGTAGTAGTGATTGCATGTTTGGTTTTTGTAAAAGCCTTTTGAATTTCTGATGTTCATTCAAATTTTGTATCGTTCTTTAGTAAACTATTTATTGTCTTAAAAATCGTGGCATAATCTAGAACAAATATTCATTCAAAACTTATCTTTCCAAAGAAATATTATACTCCTTTTCAAGACATAGGAGGATTTAAGTAATTTATTGCCTTAACCCTTTCTGGATCAATGTATATGCCTTCTTTACTCACAATATGGCCTAGTATTTTCCCTTATAATATAGAAATAAACATGTTTTTGGATTCAAAGATATCATGTCATACATCCTACATAGTTCAAAGACTTGTATGATATGTTTGAATCGTCTTTCCCTTAGTTTTGAATGAACTGTCAAATCATCCCGGTAATATGCCATATACCATATCAGTCGTGTTTGGTCAAGCTGAATGTTGCTCGACATAATCTATTAAGACACAAATGACGTGTGTTTCTTACAGGTTAAGCGTGGATGGAGTTAATCGTTTGATATTTTTTCCCTCAAGCCCAGATTTCGAACTAAGACGCTCTGATACCATATGTAACAACCAGATAATTCTAATCATCATTAAGTTTCATAAGCAATTTATTTAATAAACTAAGACAATAACTTCATAGCAAAATACTGATTTTCGTAATAGCAATTTCAGTACCATAGATTTATCAATGAATCATTTTTTTTTAATAGAAGAATGAAACAAATACATAACTTAACAAGTTACCTGGTTCTGATGCTAATTTTCGTTGCCTTGCTGCCTTGCTGTTGCTCTCCTGCTACCTGCTACACACTCCAATCCTGCCACAAACAAAGAATAACTGCCCAAAACTAATGTCCACCCTACCAACTAGGAAAACGACCTAGCTCCAGGATATCTACGGATATCCTGGCCCCTGTGCCCAAAACCTCTAGCAACTCGGTGGCTCAACTGGTCCAAAGTCACAACCAGAAACTCTCGCCCACCTAGAAAAATCATAATCCTCCCCCCTTATCCCTCCTTCACCGACTCATGCCTTAACTCCTTTACCTACCGCCGTCCCCCTCCATACTCCTTCCATTAATATTCTATCTTCTCGGGATTCATAGTCCCTCCCTAGCTGCATATGCAACCATTTTATATCATATAACAGTGATCTCTCAAATCTATTTCTCAGGCCATTAAATGTAATTTTGTAATTAAATATTTAGTTAGTAATCACAGTTATATCCTTTAACTTAATTAATAACTCACTTAATTAAATTCATTAAATCATCATTGTTTAATTAACACTTTATTGACACAATTAATCCCTTAGTTAGTTTTGCTTTTCACTTTCCTACATTTTTCCAACTAGGGGCATTACAATAAATTCACTAGAATTTATTTTTATAGGTCCCTTATTTCTTATAGAGAAGTGTTTAATTTCTTTCTCATGGATCCATGGGCGAAGTGTTTGGAAGGTTTATATTTAGTCTTTTGTATTTTTATCCAACAACAATCCCTCTAGGCCTTCAACCCCTTCTTCCCATGAAATGAGGTACATCCCCTTATTGGGTCACTAAAGTCAAAGATCCTAGAAGAAGACAATATGATGAGAGTCTAATTAGATAAAGGTGGTAAGTATGGTCAGTAATGGTACTATAAACCCTTAAGGGACCCCTTGTCACAAAAATTCCCCAAAGGTTGGCCACTTATTAGAAAATATATGACACTCATCAAGGTGAAATAGGGTCAAAATCATAATATCCAAGCAAGAATTCTACAATGAACAGTAACTTAAATACAACATGTTTAAATGCCTCAAATATTAGGGTGATTACCTGCCATAATACTTGACTTGTACCACATGGATCAAGACCCATCTACCTTCCAAAAGCTAGCTGGTGTGGTGGATGCGGTGACACGAGATCCAAAATGTAGTGATAGAGTGAGCTTTCATATGCGCAAGTGGACACTACTAGTCATGTTGTCTCTCGACACTCCATATCTACAACCTGAGAACCTTGAGACATCATCTCCTTAGTTATCCCACAAAACGGGGATAAAATATCCAATTATTTATCTTATTCATGTTAATTATCTATATAGAATAATTTCTTCTCATTGAACTTATAACGTTTATTATACTTGATGTCACAATTGAAACATAGTCCCTTTTCTCTTTTTTCGTCCATTTGTTGAGGTGTTCATCTTGGTTTCTTAGGAAGGGGAACATGGTATCCTCTACAGTTATCAGTGTCTAACCTTGTAGCAGCCATATCTTTGTTTACTACTTTACTTTCAATTATGTAATATTTCTCTAGGGATTTAGGATCAAAGAGAAACAACTCATGTTGAATTTTCTCCTTTAAAGTTCCCATAAATATATCTAACAAATTATTCTCGGGAATGTTCTTTACCTTGATATTGATCTTTTGGTATTGTTGAATGTTCTTTGTAATTGGACCTTTTTGCCGAAGATTTATGAATTGACTAAATGATGTATTTCTATTAATATCCCCATAATGGGATATCATCTCATCCATAAAAATGGACTAAGATATAATACAAATATTTTTTCTTTCACAAATCCATTGATACCATAAAAATTGATCATTTTCTAAATACAAGGATGCAATAGGTACCTTTTGTAGTCTTTGTGTTTGGTTTAGTTCAAAGAATTTCTCCATCTAAAACATCCATGTTATATGATCATTACAATCAAAATTCCCCATATCTATATTTGGAATTGATTAGTTACTTGGTAATGTATTAAAACCTTTAATAGGCGGATCTTGAAGTAATGAATTATCATGACTTTGAGATTCAGTATTTGTGCTCTCCAAATGTTAACAAATTCTCCCCATATGTTATCGAGTCTCAACACCATTATTCTCCTTATTTTCATTATTTACTTGTATCTTGAGATATCCTTTAGGGAGGATGTCACCTAGAGAATGAAGTATCATGGAAGACATGGAATTTGTCAATTCCTTCATGGATTGTTTTATTTCTTGTTTATTTTCATCCATCTTATTTTTCATATCATCCATTTTCCTTTCCATATGTTCTCGATTTTCATTCATCTTCACTTCCACATTCTTTTCCATTTCCTTTTTTAGGGATTCTTAATAATATGATAAATCCAATAGTTTCAACATACTACCATTCATTTCATCAACTTGGTTCTTTAATTTAGATATCCTATTTTTGAAATATTCAGTTTTTTTCGACTTCCTGTGTGAGGTTTCTGGAGGTTTGTTTGGTGTCAAATACTTTTTTGGAGCCACATGGGATAAAAATTATAATACTCCTATATTTTATATTTATCACAAATTTGAATCACCAAAAACATATATTCCAATAAAAAGTTATGTTGATTGTAAGTTACGTAGCTTTTAAATCCTTAATTTAGAGTTTTTCCTCCTAACTGACCTTTCTTCTTATGTATTTATTAAATTCCATCCCTTCTGAGTTTGAAATTTTGTCTTGTAGTACTCTGATATGCATTTTCTACAAGTCCACAAGTCTGACCAAAATTTGATGTTCCAAGTGAAAGTTGTGGTAACTTTTTGAGACATTGTTGATTTTTGGACTATTCTGGAGGGCGAACTTGTACACAATTCCACGTGTCCCATACTTGATAATTGATTCTGAAAATTGTACCAAAAATCTTATGGACTATCCTATTTTAAATTGAACTAGCCTCACCAAATTTAGTTCTTCTTTGAAGAAGATATGGGTTTTTTACCTAGAACACATGTTTGAGACTAGTAATAGGACTAGTCAAAAACCTTATACTCTATATGTTGTATCTCTAAAAGTGTAATGACATATAATATGAAATGTGTACCATATATACATTAATATGTATTATAAACAACCTCCAAGTTTCACTCTTTGAATCTACCCAGACAAAAAGTTATAGGAAAAATTCTAAGATGACTTGCATAGAGAAGAAAAACCCTAGGATTGTTGTTTTAATACCAAATCTTATGTTCCAAATGCTTAAAATATCATAACATAATAGAAGTACACACCATGTACACCAATGTGATCATGGAGCACAACTCCAATATAGATAATGAGCACAATAACTCTTTAAATAATAACATAACCTCCTCCATATAACCAAATACATTCATACATCACAATTCACATGTCTACAACAATGTATACATGATCTCTATATATACCTATTCAAACCTACACATGAGGCCCCTTTACTACTAGGATGACCCTATTACAGATAGATTTACAAATTAAATGTACATTTAGCCCCATAAATTTGCCCCCTTGGGGTTATATCATATACATTTACCCTATATATTCCCCCTTTGGGTCATAACATAGTACCCTCCTTCAAAAATCATTTTCCTCAAAGATTTTCAATTAAATGATTCAAATGAGATGAAACCAGGTAATATTATTTTCTTATGTTCCTTTTTTCTTCTTTCCATTTATGATGATCCATCCATCCAAAATTAATTATTTTCGGTCATAATCCTTGGTGGCTAGCTTTTGCATAATTTTTTTCCCCTTGATTCTATGTATTTTTGTTGAATTTGTTGAAAATTTGGTTGTCATTGATGTCAACCTTGATAGATAGGTGAAGTATCATTGATTGATTTATTTGAGAAGAATTTTCAATATTCGACATAATGTTATGAAGATGACTTGAATGTCAAGCATTGTCGATAATGGACATAACGTTATGAAGTTGACTTGAATATGAGTAGAAAGATAATATTGACTAATAAATTGTATGATATTGATGCACTCATATTATAATGTATGAGGTTGATGAAATCACCTGAATGGAAATATGGTTTCTGGTGGATTGTGTCATCAACATCCATGCACAAAAATAATCTATGAAGAAATTTTCTAGATAAAAAGGGTAAATGGAGAATTCAATATGGATGCATACAAATCACAAATAAGAAAGTTGGACATGGTGTTATAGTGTTGGAATTGATGTCAAATAAGATTAGCATGGGCATTAGTATAGTGACAGAGTCAAGAAGTCTAGTATAAAAATCTCAACAAGAAGTTGAAGTTGAAGAAGTCGAAGGTCAAAGTCAATGAAATGGGAAGGTAAAAATCAAAGATATTCAAGAAGTCAAAGGTCGAAGTCGAATAAGTAGAATAGGTCAAAATCAAAGAAGTCAAAGATCGAAGATGAAGTCGAAATCAAAACCGAAGCAAGTCGAGATGACCAAAGTCAAATTACACAAGTTGGTTTTCTTTTAAGTTGAGTCGGTTCGAGTAGAAGTGAAGTAAATTACCCCGAAGGTTGAAGTCAAAAGAAAATTGAGTCGGGAAATTCAAGTCTTCCAAATGAAGTTAGGAAGACCAAATTCAAATATGTCAAGTCAGTTTTCTTCTTAGTCAATTTTATCCAAGAATGAAGAAACCTAAAGGTCAAAGTCCACACAAAATTAAATTGTGAAATACAAGTCAGGTAGAGGCTGAAGCAAGTTTGGTAGACCAAGAATTGAAATACTCAAGTTGAAATTTATCCAAGTTGATTCAACCAAAAATATGTTTTTTGGTCGAATGAGGAAGAAAATACGAAAAAAGGGTGAAGACGAAGTCAAATATTTAGTGACTAACAACTGAGAGGGAACTGATTTTAATATCCACCATGAAGTAAAATGTTTACAAGTTGAGTTTAAATATTCACCAACGAAGGAGATATGTGGAGGTCAATTTAGACATTCATGAAAAGGTAAAATGGAGTGAAGTCGATCTGGCATCTAACAACAAAAGGAAAATCTAGGAAATTTTCTTTGAAAGAACCATCTATATCGGCCACCTTGAAAATGTTCTAGGGAAAATTCTCTTAATTCGATTAATTGGGCATGTGATCCGTATTATTTTCGTCATGAAATGAGAGTGAAGATATAATAAAGAAATGTACAGAGATATCTCAGATATCCAATAATATAACAAAAATGTATCAGAGATGCAACCATAAACACATAGATACAATAATACATAATTTTTTATTAATGAGAGATAATGTACAAAGACTATAAAAATACAGAGTGAAAGACTCACTAGAATGGTAGCAACTTATCTCTAAGAAGAGATGTGATGGCTACTCACATTTGTTCTATGATGATTTTAGAATGAGGCTCCAAAGACATTTTTTATCATAAAAAAAATCCAAAACCCTAACCTCGGAAGATGAAAATCCAACAGTTTTGTGGACCCTGTTTTGGGTAGTTTGGTGCATCAACTTCCCTGGGGCGTAACTTTGGCATATGATCTTTATTTGGGGAACACAATAACTTGTTGAAAAGGTAACATAGAGGAGATTCATTTTGGGGGCTCAATCATAGCCTTTGGCTATCAATGACAAGATCTATCCTTAAAAAACTTCATTTAGACCCTCAAAATGGTCGTGGAAGTTAAAAACTGCTAAAAATAGTAAATTGTCAAAATTGCCAGAAAAATGTTTTAAGCGAGTTGGAAAAGGTGGGTGGCCCTCGATATCCACCTGGATCAATCCTAATTCCTTAGGAAGAATTGGTCTCCATTTCATTGAGTGATTGAGGGAGAGGGAAAAGAGCTTGCTGAATCTGCATCTTGATGAGTTGCTTGCCTTGCTGGAGCAGTTGCATTGATTAAATTTTTTAAGGTTGTCACAAGCCTGTGGATGGAAGAGTTGGACCTTTTTAACCAGTCTGGCTACATGAGATTTTTTTGTGAAAAAGGATATTTGAGCTTTTTTGCAGTCTTTCCGACCTACTTCTGTTGGATAGAAGGTGCTTGGAGCAAGGCTGTAATGGTTGTTGCAGTATCCTTTCATTCACCTTTTGAAAAAATTGTGAAGAAGCTAAATTTTGTAGTATGAGATACTACCTTGTGGCACTATTTATGTGGGACAGTAGTCAGAACCACCTATGGTATCCTATAGATATGACCCCCTAGAGTAACAATGACACTACGGGGTCAAGACTCATAGATAACATGGCGCTTCCATATATATGGCTAGCCCAAGAGAACATCACATACAACTAGTAGGGAAACATCACATAATTCCTCATCCTTGAAGGGATGGATGTCATATGAAAATCAACACTACTGGTTGACATGGAGATCTTATCCCTGGTGAAGCCACTCGATGTTGTTTGGTTGTGGGTTTGGTGTTGTCAACAATCCCAACTATTTGATGACCTCTGATGAGATGAGGTTCTTCTTTCTTCCACTATCAACAATAAAATGCAACGGGGTCCCCTTCACCCACATATGTGAATAAAAAAGGCACTTCCCCTCTTCGGTATATTTTGGTTCTTCTGGTTGAATTATTGTGGCTGCAACAATAGTAGTGGGGTTTGCGTCGATGATCTGTCTTATATTAGTATTTTCTGAATTAGATTCTGAATCAGGGTTCGGCTCCTTGTCTTTGATTTCTGCCACCAATGACTATTTTGAGAGACATTAATCGGTGTTTTTCTAGGGGATTTTGTGGAAATCACACCATTTTCGGTGTCCTTCTTCGTATTCCCATGACCCTTCTTTTCCTGTGGCTTGGACTAGTTTTCAGGAGACTTTTTGTTTGGGTCATATTTATCATATTTTGGTTGTTGTGGATTTGCAAAAACGAACTCCTATTTGTTCTGGTGCTTAAATTTTTGCTCGATTTTAACACCATGTCGATAAGAAACACCAACTGATGAGATGTCTAGAAAATATATTTCAGTTTGGATGTATATATGCAGAGCCCCACAGTATTTCAGAACCAAATGTCATTCAAAGTCTTTGATACCCATCTTGGTATGCAAGTTATGGAAGGTATTGGTGAACTCCAAAACTTTTTGGACCCTCTCTTGCCATAGTGTGGTCCATCTCATATATTGGTACTCATAGTTTCCAACAAAGTAATATTGTTTCTTTACCACGTCCACAAACAAATCCCAAGGGGGTCGACCCCATATATTCCAGAATCTTTTGTGGAACTTTTATCCCAGTAATTTTCCCACCAATTCTTGACATGGGAGAGACATTTAAGGAGTGCGAAGGTGATCTTTTCCCTATAAGAAAAATGGTGAACAAAGAAATAGACTTCTAGCAGATTTAACCATTTCTCTAGGGTATCCTCATGTATCTGACCTTCAAATATGAGAATATCAAAATCAACTTGTACCTTTAAAGGAGAAGTGCTTCCAAAGTGTTTGTTTGATGAATATGCGCTTGTTTCTATCGGCAAGAGTTGAAGGATGTGGGAAAAATTCTCCATCATTTTCTCCCTCTGTCGTGTGAGAGCCTATTTAAGCAACAGATTGATAGAATCGTCTACTCTGTTGTTATTATTTTCTTCCACAATGGAGGGTTTCTTCAGCGTGAGAGAGAGATTTCCTTCAAGAGAGGCAAGCTCATGACCTAACTTTCTATACTTGGACCTTGTCAGGGACATGCACTCAAAAGAAAATGATCAAGAGCAGCATGCTCTAATACCACTGATATCTATTGATTTCGGCATGAAATGAGAGAAAAGATATAATAAAGAAATGTAGAGAGATATCTCAGATAACCAATAATATAACATAAATGTATCAGAGATGAAACCATATACACATACATACATTAATACACAATTTTATATTAATGAGAGAAAATGTACAAAGACTGTAAAAATACAAAGTGAAAGACTCGCTAGAATGGTGGAAACTTATCTTTGAGAAGAGATGTTATAGCTAATCGCATTCGTGAGAAGACGATTTTACAATGAGGCTCCAAAGCCATTTTTTTATCATAAACAAAATCCAAAACCCTAACCCCGAAATATGAAAAGCCCATAGTTTTGTGGACCCCATTTTGGGTAGTTTGTTGTAACAACTTCCTAGGGGTGTATCTTTGGAATACGATCTTTGTTTGGGGTGCATGATAGCTCGTTGGAAAGTTAATATCACGGATATTAATTTTGGGGGCTCAATCAGAGCCTTCCGATATCATTGAGAATGTCTATCCTGAAAAACCTTCACTTAGGCCCTCAAAATGACCACAGAAGTTTAAAACTGTTAAAAATAGTAAATTGCCAAAATTGCCAGAAAACTATTTTGAGCGAGTTCGAAAAGGTGGGTGGCCCCTAATATCGACCTGTATCAACATGTTCTACACAAAAACCATGTATCATAATTATAAAATCCATTTCCAATACTCTATAAGTGTCGTATGAAATCAATGTCTAATTTTGTGTACGAAAATCAATTAATGAGATAACATTTTGTGTTAATTAAATGAAGGGGTGCAATGTTTCATTACTAAAGTACATAATGGTTCAATATTATACCTTTTGAAAAGTATATAATAATACAAAGAAGGTGAAAGGAAAGCGTCTTTGTGGGATTTACATAGAATATCTAAAGGCATAGCATAGTCCAAGAAAGAAATACAAGATACTTCTATAACGAGGGTGGAAGAGTGGAGCAAGGAAGTACTAATGTCCTTTACTAATTAATGTTTGAAGAAAGGAATTTGGTGCTTCCTATGGTTGGTTCCCTAAACAAGGGTTTTGGTACTTCCCATGGTTGGTTCCCTAAACAAAGGAGTCGATGCTTCCTAGGGTTGGTTCCCTAAAACAAGGGAGTTGGTGCTTCCTATGGTTGGTTCCCTAAAACAAGTGAGTTGGTTCTTCCTAGGGTTGAAGCCCTAAACAAGGAGATTGGTCTCTCCAAATCATTATTGCAACTTTTATTATTGTATTTATTTTATATTCAATCTTATTGTTGTTGATCAATTGTTCTTAATAAGTTAAAACTATTAAAAGTTTAAATAATTAACCAATACTCATTCACCCCCCCCTCTTAGTATTGACCAAGTTTCCATTGTAATCTTCTCCAATTTGTAGTAGATGTTGGTATATGATAATATATTGTTGAATAATGGTTTTGTGATGCCATATTCTATGAATATTTATGATTATTCCATATTCTTTCTTGGTAATGTTGATATTGATCTTCTTGTCTTCCTTCAAATCTTTGTTGATAATGAGGGTGTTGATATGGTTTCACATTTAAATATTTTTATTCATTTTTCACACCCATTTCATCTATCTTTTTTTCATAGACAATGGAATCCTCTATCCTCTTTTATTTGTATTTGATTACTCTATCCTTTTATATAATTCCATCATATTTTTCATGTACATCCTCTAGATGAAGTTCAACTTCTTAAAGCATCTTCTAGTGACCTTATTGTATCTTGTATTCTTTCACCTTTTTGGAGCTACAATGTCACCCCATTTATAAAATTTTGACATCCTTCTTTAATTATGGATTGCATTTATGATTTTACC
>JASDQU010330396.1:842-12899 GCA_032191745.1 Picea mariana
TGCTTTAAGTTCCTAAGTCACTTTTCACTTTCTAATTTAAAGTTCACTTTACCACTTATAAAGTGACTTTATGAAAAAGACCCACTTTTAAGTTGTGGACCACATTCCTAGGTAAAAGATTAAAAACCCATAGGAACCACTTGTCCAAGGTACAAATCTTCATTAAAATTCAACAACCTTTACTTTCTAAAACTGGAACAGAGATTAGATTTTTCTTTAGACCGGGGATGTAAAGAATTTCATTAATATGAAAGATATTACCTGATTGAAATCGGAAAAAGGTAGAACCAAAACTTTTTATGTCATAGGTGCCATCATCACCTAGTTCCACCTTTGCTTTGAATTTCTTGTCTTGATAGTTTGCAAGGTTTTGTTTGAATCCTATCATGTGTCTCGAAGCACCGCTGTCTATTAACCAAATCTCCTCTGACTTGGTAATAGTATCGAAAAGAGCTGACATAAGATAATATTCCTTATGTTGTTCTTGCTCTTTGGTGGCAGCCCTGGTTTGTCTTCTTTGAGGCTCCTCTAGAGGTATATCCTCTTCAGTGGCAACTGGGGCTTGGAATCTTCCTCTTCTTTTCGAGGGAGGATTACTGCAATCTCTTGCATAATGTCCTAGCTTATTGCAATTAAAACATTTAACTTTAAATAAATGGGGATTGAGATGAGATAGTTTACCTTGAGGTTTCTTACCTTTGCCTTTAGCTTGAGGGAACTTTTTCCATTTTTTGGTTTTCACTGAAAGGGCATGATCTCTTAAAAGTGAAGACTCATTTCTGCTTTTAAGTCTTCCTCCTTCTTCTAAGCAATCATGCCATAATCTGTCAAAGTTAGACTGGACTTCTCTTCCATTTACTGATGCAAGAAAAACTCCCCATGACTCAGGAAGTCCATCAAAAGCAATTTGCACAAGGTCATCATCATCTACCGGAATTCCTATTGCAATAAGATGATCTTTAGTTTGAGCAATTTTGGAGAAGAAGGTAGCAACTGAATCATCTTTTCCCATTCTCAAAGTATGTAGTTGTTTCTTTCATATTCTTTTTTGAGTTGGTGTCTTCTTATCATAGAGGTTTGTCAAAGCATCAAAACATTCTTTGGCAGTCCTTAGGTGACCAATGATTGGTATCATGCTGTCCTTAACAGAATCAAAAATGATTCTCTCAGCCTTGGCTTGTTTCTTCCTGTATGCTGCCCTGGTTGTGTTTGAAGTGGGTTCTTCAATAACCCTAGTAATCAGCTCTTCTAGTTCATTCTCTTCAAGAATGTTTACTATCCTCGATTTCCAAGCATTGAAGTTGGAGGCCCCTATGAGTCTGTCTTCAACTTTTACTAATGTGGAGGCCATGCTGAGATCTGAATTGGTTTAGGTGTTGCTGATCTCTGCAAAACAACCCTAACTAGTGGATCTGTGTAGGCTCAAGAATATATCCTTGAGCTCTCTTCACACCCTTAGCTCTGAAACCATGTTAGAATTAGAGAAGTAATGCAAAACAAAAATGTCTTTTTAAATTTTCAGTTAGAATAACAACTAAGTCTCATCCTCAGAACAGTAAACAAATACAATACTGTTTAAAAAATCTGAACAGAGAAACAACAATTTGATTATGCTTGTAAAGAATTTCAAAAGTGTAAAATCACTCAGATCTAAGCTAGCAGAGTTAGATTTAACTGAGATCCAAAGACAAGATCATAGAAGTAGATCTAGATTAATCAACAAACATTCTTTCTGATCTAAACTAAAGAACAGTAAAGATATAGATCAATATCCAGATCTAATCTACAATGCTGATATAGATCTATACAGATCAAAACTCAAACCAATATCTAGATCTGATAATGAGCAACCTATAACATTTAAACAACTTCAGAAACAAGGAACAACAGATCTGGATAATGGTAAACTGAATAGGTCACTTACCTTGTAGTCTTACCTCTGTAGGAGTCCATGCCACACACAAGAGATGTAAAGCCACTTGTAATTATGCTCAGAGAAAATTCAGGATCATAGGTCTACCATATAGGTTAGATCTCTTACCAAGAGATGAATAGACTTACTTGCCACCAAGAGGAGAAACCACTTAAAACACCACATCGAAATTTCTGTGATTAAAGCCTTACACACAGAAATTCCAAGGACCCAAACCCTCATATAAAGAAGAGATAGCAGGGGTTATGGCTATCTAAGATAGACAAATTAGTGAGGCTACGACTCAAAGGATAGGGACAGATCTGAGCTTGAGAGACCACGACAGGGGTTAGATCTGTGCTTGAGAGGCCACAACCTAATCTATAGGACCAGATCTACACTAGAGAGGCCACGACTCAAAGAAGGAATCAGATCTGTGCTAGAGAGAGGTGACGGAAACTTCAGTCTTCAACACACAGGTCACAGCAACATCAAAACATCCCTGCAACAACCCTTGACACATTCCAAACAAGAGGCATACAAGCTGCAATGACCAGGAGGCCGAAAACTTGGCGGGCTGAACTGTCACAATACTCGGCTACTGTTGCAAAGGAGGGCCGCAGCACACTAGAGGAGATTCGCTCACCTTTTGGAGGATAGCATAAGAGTACATTAGAATGTATAAAAGGTAAGGGAGGAGGTCTATATTTATACTTTAGGCTAGGGGGTTAGTAAAGATAATAATTAAAATGATAATTAAAATTAACATATTTAATTAATATAAATATTAATTAAACATGTTATAATTTAAACATTTAATTAATATTTTCACATTGACCCCTAAAGCAAAAATACAAAACCCCAAATAAACACAAGCAAGGGTGAAGGGGGTTTGGGTGGGGTTACTTGGTGGCAATACTTGGCCATTCATTCTCAAGGTGACCCCTCATGGAATACATCCCTCATGTGGTCATGCCCACCTTCAAAGAGGGTCATACACCAACACACACCTGATCAAGGATCAGGTTGCCTCAGAACATTTCCGGGGTCTTATCCACCAAGGTACAAGACTAAGGATCAACCCATGCCCCAGGGATGGGTACCCTGGAACATTTCTAGGGGCCCTAGACATATCTAGGGACTTTAACTGCTTGGTCCCAAACCAAGAACCCCAGTCATATACTGGGGGCCCTCTCAGGGGTCTTTACTACTTGGTCCCAAACCAAGAACCCCAGTCATATATTAGGGGCCCTAACAAGGGTCTTTTGCCATGGCACTGATTGTTTGGTCCCAGACCAAAAACCCCAGGAGTGCACTGGGGGCCCTAGATCTTGGCTAGGGTCTTTGCCATCCTCCCGGAGAATGGCTCTTGCAGCTGCTTTAAATTCAACAGGAATATTAAGAGATCTGAGGTCTATACTGTAACAAATATCTGTGGAAACAAGGATATCTCATATGAAAAGATAGTAATGAATATAAAATACGTATAGAAAAAATATCACCTAACAACAAAGGAAAAGTGAAGAACTGTTAACAAAAAACATTAGATGGAAAGTCATACTTGATAGATAGATGAACTCATTCTTAAATTTTATCCTGCAACAGCTGCTTTATAATTACAACAAAATCCATATTGCATCTTGGTGAACCAAAAGTTAAACACAATCAAAGAAGAGTTCAGATTCTATACAACATGCAGATGCCCTGCTATCATCTTTTGGGCCGTAGGTGTACCCATTTTCACTTCTAGGGAAGGAAGGTCTATCCCTGTCTCTCCTTTTTAATGTTTTCAAGTTCTTACTTCTTATTTATTACATATCTGTTTTTATTCATAACTGATCATAACATCGCATAACCTTTAAGAAACACCATTAATTATTTTGATTGAATAGAAAACAATTGTAGAGGTTGTCCTGGATCGTTACACATATGGAGTACCAGCGTAATCACCTCAGACAACATCCCCTCAATTTCCCATAGTATATTCAACGTACCTTAAGCAGACTGCCTGCTGCCGGAGAGTTGTCAGGGATGAGAAAAATCAGAACAATAAATTTTAAACTCTTACCTTAAAAGAAGCCAACCATGGCTAATAATACAAAAGTAAGTTCATCACTAACTTTGAGTCACCAATAATCTCCACAAGAGCATTTTCCATTCTTGAAATGATGGAAGCGATTAGTGTCCCTCACAACAATTTCTCGCCCAACAATATTTGAGATGAACTTGAAGGCTGTGTGACAGTCGCCACAGACACGAAGGTTTTTCTTGATCTGAATGGTAAAACCAGATGGCATGCTGATAAGCCCAAAAGCAAGTGCCAGTTTTTCACTGTGATGGCCAAGAAGGTGTTCCTTCTGCTGGTCCTCTACATCATGTAGTGCATAGTTAGTTTCGGGTACGTAGCCAGCTTCTTTTATCTGCTCGGTCAATCTTTCTAACACAGAATAGATTTCCTCTGTTAGTGGGTGAGATCTATCTCCAACAACAAATACATGCACCTTATTTTTTAATTCAATCCAACTACGCCCTTTGTCTTTTTTAACCCCACTGTCTTTCATCAGTTTCCACACCTTCTCCACATCATCCCACCTGCCAGCTGCAGCATAGATATTTGACAGCAACACATGATTTCCAGCATTTTGTGGTTCCAGCTCAAAGAGTCTTTCTGCTGCGCGTTGCGCTAACTCCATATGGCCATGAATTCTACAAGCACCTAACAAAGATCCCCAGACGGCAGCATTAGGTTCGTATGGCATTTTATTGATCAAATCTTCTGCTTCATACAAATGCCCAGCACGACCAAGAAGGTCAACCATGCAGGCATAATGGTGGATCCTCGGTGCGATGCCATAATCTCCAGTCATGGAGTCAAAGTAATGTTGGCCTTCATTCACTAGGCCTGCGTGGCTGCAGGCAGACAAAACACAAACGAATGTGATGTCATTTGGCTTCACCCCTGCCCGTTGCATCTGTTCAAATATTTCCAGGGTTTCATTCCCCCGGCCATGTTGAGCAAATCCAGTGATCATTGCATTCCACGACACCACATTTCGCTTGGGCATTTTGTCAAACACAGTATGTGCATCCTTTATGCTTCCGCATTTCGCATACATGTCAACAAGGGCACTTCCGACAAAGACATCATACTGAAATCCAGTTTTGATGCTTACCACATGGACCTGATTGCCCTCTTGCACAGCTGCAAGGCTGGCACATGCACTCAGAGCACTTGACAGAGTATACTGGTTCTGAATCACACCTGCCCGCTGCACTTGCCTGAAAACGTTCAATGCCTCTTCACCCTCGCCATTTTGTGCAAACCCTGCAATCATGGCATTCCAAGACACTAGATTTCGCTCGGGCATTTTATCAAACACTTGGCGTGCTTCCTCTATACTCCCACATTTCCCATACATGTCAACCAGGGCGCTCTCCACAAAGACATTGGAATCTGTATCACTCTTAACAATCAAAGTATGCACCTGTTTTCCCTCTGCAAGAGCCATTACAGTAGCACATGCCCGGAGAACGCTAGTGAACGTAAATTTGTCTGGCCTGACGCCTTCCTGTTGCATTCTCCAAACGATTTTGATAGCCTCAATACCGTTCTCACTCTGGGTATAAGCTGAAACAACAGTATTCCAAGAGACAAGGCTTCGTTCAGGCATTTTTTCAAACAAATAGAGGGCATCCTTTACACTCCCACACTTGGCATACATATTGACGAGATAATTTGTTACCAAAACATCATTTGGAATCCCGGTTTTGATCATGTGAGCATGAGTGATTCTGCCCTTTAACAGAGATTTTATGTTGATGCAATCCTGCACTACATCCAAAATATCCCATTGTCCCATGCCCACATCGTTAACACCCCCATGACAATCTCTGTTCTTCTCTTTTGCAGGGATTTCTGTCTCTGATTCCCATCCTTGCAGAGCAGTGAATAATGTCTGATGAAGTATTTGATTTGGCAATGAAGCATGGAGGTGTTTGTGATGTGTCATGATTACCAGAACTGTGTATAAAGAATGAACCTTCTTCATGGAATATATCAATGAAGTCCATGCTGAAGTAACATGAGCTTAATCGATTCAATTGAAAATTCCAAACCTCTTGAACAGCATAAGCAGTGGAATATGTAATCTAGAACTGAGGTGCGGTATTCTTTATTAAAACAAAAACAAAACAAGTGAGATAGTTGCACAGCAGCTATAGTGATTCTGATTAATCTACAATACAGTACAAGAGGGTGATTAATTTACAGTACCTCTTGAACAGCATAAGCAATGGACTATGTAATCTGAAATAGAGGTACCCTATTCTTTATTAAACGAGTAAGATAGCTACAAAACAGTAGTCCCTGCCATAAAAAAGGCTATTAATCTATACTACAAGAGGGCCATTAATTTACAATACAACCAGTTGAAGAGTTAACAGGATTCTTTCTATCCGTATTTTTTATTAAACAAGTAAGATAACTACAAAGCAACTAGTTCCTACCATAGAAATGACGATTAATCTGTTGATTAATCTATTATACAAGAAGGCAATTAATCTACAATACAACAGGTTGAAGAGCTAACAAGAATCCTTAAGGATAAAGAGGGCCATTAATTTACAGTACAACCACACCCATGTGAGAAAATTAAATTAAAAATTAAATAATAAACCTAAAAATTAAATTAAAAATAAAAGAATAAACCAACTTAATAAAGTAACTTATTTGTTGAAGGGTTTTCACAGATGTAATCATTATATATCTAAACTCCACTTCTCCTTTAAATATTCTTCATTGTTTAGATTTAAATGTAACGTAATAAATGCTTTTAACACTGGTGAGTAGATTATCAAGAAAATGATCAATTTAATTTCAGAAGTTAAGAGGATTTATAATAATATGTTATGTTTTTCCGTAACTTAAAAAATATTTATTGAAATTAAAAGATTATTACGTCTTTTATTGAAATTGATGAATAAATGAAGTTTTTAATTATAAATTTTAATCCTATCATCAAAATTTAAAGATGTTTGTGTGGTTTTTTAGTCTTTTCAAATCAATGAATGATATTAAGTGTTTATAACTTTCTCTCATTTACTTGTTCACATTTACTTTATAAGATTAAAAAATTATTAAGTCGGGTTTTCTGGTCGAGCTAGGTCTGCAGGTCGCACCAGCGCGCCCTTAAGGCCTTTGCGCTCGCATGTTTGATTTGCAGCGTCCCTTCTATTCATGGAAGCTCCAAGGGACCCCGATCCGCCCCCAGAGGTCCTCGCGTTCAGGAATATGGTAGCATCTG
The DNA here is from genome assembly GCA_032191745.1 of Picea mariana. Classification (NCBI taxonomy): domain Eukaryota; kingdom Viridiplantae; phylum Streptophyta; class Pinopsida; order Pinales; family Pinaceae; genus Picea; species Picea mariana. The sequence continues at coordinate 8,058 of JASDQU010330396.1, forward strand.
GCCCAAAGCGCCCGCCCTCAACCTCCCAGCAAAAGTTCGTAAGGAAAATGGATTCTATCCCCACGGTGGCTCTGCCAGAAGAAGAAACATGTAAAGCGGCCCTGAACCTGGCTGAGAGAGGTCTCATAGGTCAGTTTATGGGCCTCTGGGCTTCTCCTAAATTAGTGGAAGAATGGACGCAAAGGAACTGGAAGCCTCTGATTAAAGAGGGAGTCAAAAGCTTCTTCGTAGGAAAGGGCTTCTTTGTGTTCGTCTTCGAGAACACGGAAGACAGAGGATTAATCTTCAGAAACGGGCCATTCTTTATGGGTCCTCAGGGACTTTATCTAAATAAATGGACTCCCGACTTCGATCCCACTCAAGACGTTCCCTCTGCAGTCCCGGTTTGGGTCAGGCTTCCACATTTACCCCTCCATTGTTGGAATCAAAAATCCCTCCAGAACATTGGCAACGCGCTGGGAAAATACATAGATCACGCTGCAAGAAAGGACCAGTATTCCTGCGCCCGTATTTGTGTAGAAGTGGATTTAGAAGAGGGGCTCCCGGAAGCTATCAACCTCACTGTAGCTGGGTGGACGCATGTACAAGAGCTGGATTATGAGCAACTACCTTTTAAATGCAGACACTGTCACGGACACGGACACTTCGCAAAGCACTGCAAGAAGAAAGCTGAGGAACAGGTAGAAAATCATATCGGGGAATCATGGACCCTGGTTCAGAAAAACGCAAATACAATAAAAGGTAAAGGCAAAGGCCCCATGATCGGATGTCCCAGCAGCGACAGAAACGTACAAGAAAAGGATGCATTGCAAAAGGGAACAGAAAACATTCAGAACAAAAAAGCTAAACAAACAGAAGAGAATGGGGAACAGGCAGAAGCATTACCTCCAATCAAAGTGGGAGGGAAAGAGCTTCAGATTGAGGACAATCAAGGCAGCCCCTCAAACCCTTCATATGCGGAAATCGCTAAGAAAAAACCAGAGGAAAGCTCAGGTTCTTCAAAGGATGAAACCTTTGAGCGTCCCTCGAAGAAAGCAGGAAGGAAATCTCGCAAAGAAAAGAGGGAGGAGGAGGCAGAAAGGTACAAGACACAAGGCAGTCAGTCCACAATAGAAATTTCTATTGGCCGAAATATCAGACCAAGACCTTCCAAGGGAGGTCCCAACCCACCCCCATCAAGTAAATAATGAAACTCGCCTCCTGGAACTGTAGAGGTCTGGGGAACCCCTCTAAAATAGAAGCAGTCAAGGACCTTTTGAAAGCAGATCCCTCAGATATTCTAATGCTCCAGGAGACCAAAATAGAAGGGGAAGCCCTTCTAGAGATCAGTAGATCAAAGTGGAACAAAAGAGCAGGTAAAGCAGTCAGTTCAAGGGGGACCTCTGGAGGGCTGGCAACTCTATGGACCGATGACATCTTCCATTTGAACAAGCACTTCGAAACTCAGCACTGGATCTTCACGGAACTGAAGCACAATTCAAGTAAGCTAACCATCTCTCTTTTTAATCTTTATGTACCAGTTTCTTATGCTGAAAAACGAGAATGTTGGAACTCACTCTCGACTTATTTAGAGGAGAACTCTCCCAGCAATATCATCATAGCTGGGGACCTTAACATTGTAATAAAAGCAAAAGAGAAGAGGGGAGGTTCCAATAACATAGACCCCATGCTAGTTAAGGTAGAGGAAATTATGCAGTTTTGGGATCTCTTAGACTTCAATCCCATTCAAGGCATTTTCACTTGGACCAACAACAGGGTGGGTCCGGACCATATATCTGCTCGTTTAGACTGTTTTCTTGTGCAAAGTTCCATAATGATGAATAAAAAGATTATCACTACCAAAATCTTGCCCAAACTTACCTCAGACCATAAGCCAATACAGCTCCTCTTGGAAGAAGAAGAAGAACTGGGCCCCATTCCGTTTCGATTCAGCCCATTGTGGATTGACAGAGATGAATTTTAGAGACAGTAAAAGCAGCATGGGCAAAGTCATTCTCGGGATCTTCAAGTTATGTCTGGGAACAAAAGCTAAAAGCCACAAAACAAGCGTTGAAGGATTGGATAAAGAAACCAGCCCCTACCCCCTTCGAACAAAGAAGAGAAGTAGTGCAGTCACTGTAAACCTTGCAAACAGATATGGAAAATAAAGATATCACAACACAGTTGCTGGAAAAAGAAATTAAAGCTCAACGATCCACATTCCAATCCTTTCGAAGGGAAGAAGAATATTGGAGACTTAAATCCAGAAGCCTCTGGCTGAAGGCTGGGGATAGGAACACCTCCTATTTTCACCGGCAATATAGAGCGAGACTGTCCAGGAACCACATAGCAGAAATAAAAACAGGGGATGGCCAAGTCTGCAAAGGGTTCATTCAAGTCAAAGTTGTTGCAGAATCCCATTTCATGAATTTATACAAAGAAGACATTCAAAGTAACGACGAGGAAACTGCCGATCTCCTTTCCAATATCCCTCCCCTCATTAGTCCAGAAGATAACGAATTACTCTGCCGGCCAACTACCAAGGAAGAAATTACCAACGTAATCTGGTCCATGGAGGCAGACAAGGCTCTTGGGCCTGATGGATTCACAATCCACTTTTACAAATCCTGCTGGCACATTATCAAAGATGGCCTCCTTAAAATGATTAGCGGTTGCATGAAAAAAGCGAAGGTTGGTGGAGGAACCAACTCCACATATCTGGCATTAATCCCCAAAGACACCAACCCTGAAACATTCGCAAGATTCAGGCCAATATCGTTGTGTAATGCATCTTACAAAATCCTGGCAAAGCTTCTTGCAAACTCGATCAAACCTCTGCTCAAAAGACTAATCACCGGCTTTCAAGGCGGATTTGTGGAAGGCAGGCATATACAGGACAATGTAATACAAGTTCAGGAGATTGTACACACTAGCATACAGCGGAACGAGAAAGGAATGCTGATAAAGTTAGATATGGCGAACGCGTTTGACAGAGTCAACCGCTCGTTTTTATGCAGAGTTCTTCTCTCTTTCGGCTTTTCACCTCAGTTTGTCCAGATAATTAAGGCCTGCATCGACAAACCATGGGTCGCCCCCTTAGTCAATGGTCGTCCTACCAGCTTTTTTCAAACTCAGAGAGGCATCAGGCAGGGATGCCCTCTCTCCCCCTTCCTGTATATAATAATGGCGGACGCCCTCAGTCGAAAACTCATTGCAGAAAGGATAGCGGGTAACATACCGGGTCTTAAATCCTCCATTGGGGCAGAACCTTTAAATCATGCGCTCTTCGCAGATGACTCACTTTTACTCGGGGGAGCCTCCACCAGAATAGCCAGAGCCATCGATTTGGTCCTCAAAATTTATCGCAGAACCTCGGGAGCTTTAATCAACGAGAGAAAAAGCGAAATTTATAGCTGGAATTTAAGTCAGCATGAACTCTTAGGCATCACTGCCATTCTTGGGTTCAAAGGACACGAAATTTGGGACATGATCCAGTATCTCGGCCTCCCTATCATCTCAGGCGGCAATAGAAGAACGCTATGGAGCGACCTCATAGCCAAAATCAAAACCAAAATTGCAGCGTGGGGAGGCTATTGGTTAACTAAGGGCGGCAAAGTCACTCTTATTAAATCTGTGCTGTCTGCGATTCCTATTTACTAGGCAGCATTCCTCTTAGCACCCCGATCAGTGACTGAGCAGATTTCCAAGCTTATCTGAGACTTCTTGTGGCAGGGAGGGAAGGGCAACGATAATAAATTGCATCTGGTGAACTGGGAGGTTGTCAAAAAACCCACGGCAGAGGGAGGACTACAAATTAGGGACCCTTCTCTTGCCAATCTAGCGCTCGGAGGTAAGATCTTGTGGACGCTGATAAATGATCCCGCGCACCCGGTGAGCGCCACTCTGCGTACAAAATATGGGGTCAACAACACTCTTAGCAACCTTCAGTGTGATAGCTCTGCAAAATGTATGCAGGTGTGGAAACTGTGCTGCAAAAGCAGCAAGTTTTTCAAAAATTCGGTGTACAAAATCCCTGGCAACGGCAAACGCACGTCAATTTGTGTAATGCCCCATATTTTGACCTTAGGTAGTTAGAACATTGTTGTTTAACCAATCTTGATAGTTTAAAGTTTAGCATTTGTTTGGAGTCAGTTAGACTTTGTTAGACATTGGGATATGTACCTCTAGGCCTATTTGTATGTTACATGATATATGCTCATGAAAAAGATAGTTATTTGATTTGTTAAACATGAAAATTAAATGGGCAAGTTCGATACATGTATACCAATTCAAGTTATATTGTGAATGTATAATAGATGCAATGCGTGATGTAAACAGGAAAACATTTCTTAATTGGGTGTCAATGCAAATATGGATTCTTATATAAATTTGTGATGTATCTGCATCAATATGTGTTATTGGTGAACTAACCTACAGGATGATGAGCTATGTGATAGCTAAATGACTATAGTATTGAGGTAACTGGGATGTCGTAGACATCAAGAAGATATTGTGTGCTATAAGTTGTACTTACTATTTGATTTATGATTCGAAATATTACTATGATCTATGGTAAGTGTGGTTTTGACAGGATGCACAACTTACCCAGAGTGGATGTTTGATGACGTGACTCCAAGAACAGTAGTTGCACAGTATGGCTCGATATAGGGTGTTGATCCTAGATCTGATTAGGAGGGGTGGAGGCATTTCCCACCGTGTATCCTCCGAAACCTGAAGTCCTGGGAGGACGGTGCTGGTTCACGCTCCCCAGACGTGTGAGGAGGACTGTCAGTTGCCTGCTAGGGAAGCTTGGTCAAGATAGCGACACTTCCACTTACGGGTTCTATTTGGAGTTAGGTCAGT
>JASDQU010330397.1:0-11285 GCA_032191745.1 Picea mariana
TCACTCAATATTTTTACAGTCTCTGTACATTTCTTTCATTAATAGAAATCGTGTATTACTGTATCTCTGTGTTTATGGTTGCATCTTTGATATATTTCTGTTATATTACTAGATATACACGATATCTCTGTGCATTTCTTTATTATATCTCCGCTCTCATTTCGTGCCAAAAAAATAATCCGGATCACTCATTCATTCAACATAATAATAACTTCTTCAGATAATAAGATATGTAAGCATTCATCACATAACACATATTTTACTGTGGTTCACCCCCTCCTGGGGCTACATCCACAAATATTTGTCTCTCAGCTCTTTTATTATATTATGTTTGCATCTACAGCATTGCGCACTTACAACTCTTCTCAGTCAGGTGAGATCTTAGATGAGGTGGACTAGATCGCACCAGGCTCCACATTCTATGATCTAACCCTCAATATCTACCCTCCCTCATCCTCTCTAGCTCAACGGCTTATATCGAATAGGTCTTATAGCAAAACATTACATATCGCATCAACTCATGCGTAATTACAATAACATAATAATATTTTGAAGCGAACGGAACTACTTATGATACCTAAGTATCTATATTTATGCATTTCAGGCTCTTCAACTATTTACAATACCTTAACAAAACCTTAACCCTATCGTTGTTAGGTATTCCTTTAATGTGTGTGTGTTGTTCTTCCTTCTAGTTGTTTCTTTCCTTGCATGCATGTGTGTTGTGTTCCTTCCAGCTGTCGTTTTTCTTGTGCATGCTTCCTTTCCCAAAAATTCCATGATTTTCCCTGTTGGCCTTTGGCCCGCCTCCAACAACCTGTCATCACTATTTCCAAAAATAATATCATCAACATAAACTTCAATTAATAAAATATTATCTTGAGTTACCCCTATGTAGAGGTTGTTGTTTGCACTTCCTTTTATGAACCCTGTCTGTTGTAGATATTTATCCAGTCTAGAGTACCATGCTCTAGGAGCTTGTTTTAGACCATACAAGGCCTTCTTCAATTTTCACACATAATCTGTGTTTTTTGACAACTGAAATCCTTCTGATTGTTCAATGTAGACTTCTTCTTCATATTTTTCTTCTTCTTCATAAATTTGTTCCACTGATTCATTTTCTTCTTCCTTTTATTCTCGTCCACTTGTTTCATTAATTATTACATTGATGCTTTCCACAACTTTTTTCAATCTCAGATTTTAACACTTGTATTCATTCCTTGTCCTTGAGTAACCGACAAGTACTCCTGTTATCACTCCAGGAAACTCTCCTAGGATGTATCTCAGAGATTCCTGGTAACTTAACCTTTTTGTAATTATTTTCTCAATAATGGGTGTGGGTTTGGATCAAGATGAATATCTTAAATCACTGGATTGTATCTTTAAAACAGTCTAGCTATATTCATGCAGTACGAGGCCTTCAAGAGCTATTATCAGATAGGTTTGTAGATCAAATGGATAAGAAAGCCAATCATTTAACCAGAACATACATAGGCAATATATATGATGGGTCAACAAACTAGCAAAGGATGCTTATGATTCTTTCTTAACAATCAAATATAAGATGATAGTTACCATGGGACCATTAAACATAGACAAAGGAATGATTTCAACTCATGAGCATAGAAAAAGATAAAAGAGAGTCTGACAATAACAATCAAAGAAGCTTGCACGCTTAATATATTAAAGAAAGTGTCTTTATCACAATAATAGCGGATTATAGAACTCAAAATCGAACCTGTGGTTCATCAAAAGTCTTTGGCTTTATAGCCTTTAAAACAAATCTCCAGATCCTAGAATAATGGATCGAATTTACTAAAAATAGAAAATTAACAACTGATACCCAAAAATAGGCAGAAATCCTGTAAACTGGATCAATTTTTATCTCAAGTGAACTTTATGTCTTTCCAACTCTTCGACAGGTGTAGTAGACCTTCCAAGGCTGATTGAAAGTTGAAAACGCCACCTATTGACAGCAAGGCAGTTTTATGCCTAAAAAATAGGTCACCAACCTCATCTTTCCACCTTGTTGGGTATCTCCAAAATCAAAATAGACTCTTGATCATGATGGCCTTAATTATTATCCAACATTTAGAATCATTCCTAAGGCATTTCGATGAGAAAAACTTGAATCTGTGAAAAAACACTACCTTTCTGCCCTGTCAACACTTTCGGTAGCTAAAATAGACAAAATCTGGGCCGGTTAGCCACCAAAAAGCTCTGCTTTCGGTAGCTAATGAATAGTTGAAATGTTCGCCTAAGATACTGAAAGTTCCTTCTTGGTAAGAGTATCAAAATCACAAAAATGTCTTTGTCCTATACTTTAAACATCTTGAGGTTGTTGTTCTGAAGCTTCTGCATCTTGCTCAATCTCTGGAATGGATACCTTTGGATCATTCAGATGGTTGGCTTCATTTGGAAGGGTTTGAAGATCGACAGATGTTTGAGGCTGGGATACTGCAGGCATGGCTCACAATTTCAATAACTTGACCTTTTTCTTCAAGTTCCTAGCTAGCCACCATAAACTGTTGTAATCCTTTACCATCTTCTTCTGCTTCTTCTTTTCCTTTATCCTTTCATGTGATATCTTTTCTAGGGCCGCACTGTCAAAAATTCTTTGACAGAGTTTCATACCTGGATTTAATCACCCTCTCTAGCACTTCTTGTTGTTCTATTTTCCTTTTAAGCTTCTTAATCTCCTTGGGTTTTCTCTGTTTCTTTTTCCTGCTGGATGATTCACCCTTCTCAATACTGGTGAAGCACTTGGTTTCTGGTGCTTGTTCCATGGAGAATTCTATACTTTCAGCAACAAGGATTTCTCTTTGTCCTGATTCTTCATCTGAGTTTGAATATGGAAGATTTAACAAGTTTGTTTCCTTGGGTACAGCATGCTCTGTGTTCACAACAAATTCCAGCCTCTTTCTTGCTTCTTTATGCTTGGAATATGGAGTATCTTGTTCAGATGTTACTAGAGAGATCACTCTCCTCTTTCTTTTTCCACCACTGGGTGTAGAAGACTTCTCCTTGTCTTCTAGTTGTGAGTTTGTCTGAAATTCATTCCAAAACAAGAAGTGGCCTCAATCCTTGTTCCTCCTCTGCAGCAGCTCACAAACCAATAACTTAATCAAGCCATGATGAGATAATTTGCCTTCAATCTTGTTGGGCTTTGCTTAAACTTGATGAGCCATATTAGATTGGATTTTGTGAAGGTAATAAGGCAGGTTGAGTGGGCTCCTACTAGTGAAATGGTTCATGAGCTTGAAGTGATAAATCATTACCCTATGATATCTAACTTCACAAGTTATATAGGCAAGGATAACCTTTAATAAGTGTTTCCATTTTTGCTCAATAAAGGATATAGGAATATCTTTCTTCCAAATCAAACACTTATGTTTTGGTTTCAAGTAGGATCTGAACTCAATATCTTTTGTAACAGTGGTTTTGAACCAATTTTCTCCAATACTGGGAAACTCTATCACTTCAACTATAAGGTCTTCATCCACTTGGAATTCATCTTTCCCAATGACTGCCTTTCTCCCATAAAAATTTAGAGCGAAAGCCTATGCCACCTACTGGTGAAAACCCTGCATTTTTTTACAAAACTGGTAACATCTTGCATCCTTGAAGAATTGACATGCCTCTGGGTGTAAATCCAAATAATCGATGTCATCTAGCTCCCTTCTCAGCACTGGTCCTCCTGTCTTCATTTGTTGGTCAGCTCCTGTGTACCTGTAATTTTGAAAAAATGGGCTTGGAGGGGAAACCACACAGCACAAGAGGGGGCTTCTTAGTTCAGTTATAACAGAGGCGAGAAAGGTGGAAAATGAAGTTAGGGAGAGCATTGATTACAAGGGGTATGAGAGGCAAGTGTTTGATTTGAAAAATTCAGTTCGTTAACAATTCGAATGGAAAAACAAGAAGTACATCTCCACGTTATTCAATGAAACAGATGATTTTTAAAATTTAAGTTCTGAGTCATCAAACGGCTCATTTCCTGTCTTTTCGACAATCTATATTGCAATCATGAAAGTTCCTTCTGACGATTTAGGTGCCCCAAAGGATGGGTTGGTTTTTCTGAGATCTGATGCTTTCGATAGCAAACATAGCGCCAACTTTTGGGTTTTAGCTATCGAAAGCTAAGGATTTCGGTAGCTAACATATCTTTTCGAAGACACACTTAGCTACCAAAACCTGTTTTTTGATTTTTTGAAATAAAACCCTAAACCAAATATTTTGAAACTTTATTACAAACTCAAGCTCTTAAAAAAAAAAAAAAAACTTAAAAAATTTAGAAAGGCAATTTTTCAAAGACATCCTATCACCTAAAATGAAATAACTCGATTAGTTTATTTGAGGAGATAACACTGGCTCCTATTGGGGGTGAAAGCCTCCCTGTGAAGTTTCAAGAACCACAGAACCAATGTGTTTTCTGTAAAAATAAAATTCAAACCTATCTATTAGTGCTTCCATTGAGCATGGAGTTAGTTTGCAAAAACAAAAACTGAAAATAAAATTTACAATGACAAGTCTTTGAAGCCTTAGATGAAATAGAGTTTCAGAAAATGCCCATTGACTAAGCCACCAAACATTTATTCACCTTCCAAACTTTGCAGAATGAAGGTGTTGTTGTGTTGTACTTGAGTTATCATGAAAGGACTGGTCCACAAAGAGTCAAACTTTTCATGCTTGCCTTTATCTTGTCTGATAGCATCCCATTTCAGAACCCATTCACCAACCTGAAAGTTGTCCTCCTTTTCTTTTATGTCAAAATTATCCTTGATCCTCTTTTGATGAGCTTCTGATTTATCCACCAGTTGTTCTCTGACCTGCTACAATTCTACCAAGTCAAGCATTCTTCTCACCATATCATTTGATTCATTTTGTTCTTCCTGAAAGAACTTAGCCACTAGTAGAACTAGTTGAATGGGGGAAATGGCATATGTGCCATAAACCAATTTGAAAGGAGAAGTTCCTATAGATTTCTTGATAGTCACTCTATTGGCCCAAAGAGAAAACTTTAGTTTAGAATCCCAACTCCTTTGATTCTCCTCCAACAGCTTCCTAATGATTTTGACTAGACTCTTATTGGATGACTCGGCAAGGCCATTGCCTTGAGGGTAGTAGGAAGTAGAGTGTGCCAATTGAATGCCCATTGAATTACACATGTCAACCAATGCATCAGCTTTGAAGGCTGCTGCATTATCTGTCACTAGCCTTTTTGGGCAACCAAATATGATTAGAATGATTTCATAGAGAAACTTCATGACGACCTGATGAGTGGTATTTCTAGTGGGGATTGCCTCTATCCACTTGGTAAAATATTAAGTGGCTACCAGGATCCACTTATGCTAACCACTAGATGAAGGATTAATCTCGCCTATGAAATCTAAGCCCCACTGCTAAAAAGGACCATTCACTACAATAGGTCTCAGGGGTAGAGATTTTAGTTGTTGTTTTCCTGTGAATCTTTGGCACTTATCACAAGATTTCACAAAGGTGCACATATCTGAAAAAAGAAAAGGCCAGTAATACCTAACCCTTAGGATTTTATGAGTTGTGGTCTTCCAGTAATGGTGGACTCCACAAATACTCGAATGAAACTAATGCATGACTTCAGCTGACTCATCTTTGTCTAAACATCTCACTAGTAAACCAGTAGGATCTTTCCAATACATAAGATTATCATTAATGAAAAATTTAATTGCTCTGATCTTAAGGGATTGGGCTTCTTAAGGGATTGGGCTTGAGTCATGCTAAGTTCATGAGAAACCTCCAACTTCTGTAAAAAAATGAAAAATACCTGAATACCACTCACATGAAGAAAAATTCTCAGCCACATGTTGGTTGTCATGTTGCTCTTCTGCTACTACCCTTGTCTGCAAACTTGTTGAACTTTCCCCAATGAAATTTATGTCCAAAAGATCACAGTTCTCTTCTATCATGAGCTTGGAAAGGTCTTATCCTTTTACCAGCTTAGTGGGCTTCACTTCTATGTCAAATTCAATCAGCTTTGCAATCCATTTATCTCTCTTTCCATCAATATCAGGTTGGGTCAAGACATCCTTCACTGAGGATGAAGGAACATAGGCCACAACCTTTACATGGAGGATATAAATTATGAAATATTTTAATTACTCAATGAGAGCATAAGCTTGTTTTTCTATAGGATCATACCTTAGTTCATCATCCCTGAGTGATTTGATGAAGAAAGCCATCGGGTGATCAAGACCTTCATCATCTTTTTGTAACAAGACTATTGCCACTGTGTCATAGGAAGCAAAAGAAAAAATATAGAAATTCTTGGTGTAATCCAGACTGATTAGAGTGGGAGATCCCATAATAGCCTGTTTGATATCTTGAAATGAACTTCTTGCATTGTCCGTCCATTTTATCTTAGATCCCTTTTTAGCATAGAGGTTATATGTTTCACTAACTCAAGGAAATTAGGAATAAACATTCTGACAAAAATTATCTTACCGAGTAGGGATTGGATATCCTTCTTTGACCTTGGTATGGACAACTTCTGAATTTCTTCCACCTGAGTTGGATCAATTTTCACTCCCTCTGCTGAAACAATCTGGCCTAGGAGCTTACCCTTCTTGAGAGCAAATTTAGACTTTTTGGGGTTCAGCAAAATCCTAAACTGTCTGCATTTCAAAAATACTCTTTTCATATGCTTCAGATGCTCTTCATGACTTCTAGAATAAACTGTGATATCATCAAGATAGATGAGGACAAACTTGTCCTTCTCTCCCACAAAATCTATGTCCATGGCCCTCTGAAAAGTGGCCCCGACATTCATTAGCCCGAATGGTATCTTGGCGTACATGAAGGTACCCCAAGGAGTAGTAAAAGCAGTTTTTTCTTGGTCATCAGGGTGTACAGAAACCTAGTGATAGCCTGAGAATCCATCTAGGAAAGACATGACAGTGGCCCCTAAAATTCTTTGCAGCAAGTGTTCCATCTTGGGTAGGGGATAGTTGTCTTTCTTGGAGCATTTATTTAAGTTTATAAAATCAACACATAACCTAATCTCACCATTTTTCTTTCTCACTATTACTAGGTTTGCAATACATTTGGAGTATCTTAATGGGATTATGATTTTGGCATCAAGGAGATTTTTTATTTCTTTTTCAATGACAGGCAATAAGAGAGGACTGATAGGTCTCAACTTCTGTTTGAAAGGGATGGTGTCTTTCTTAAGGGGAATCTTATGTTGAATGACATCAGGATTATAGGTTTTCAGATCACTGTATTTCCAAGAAAAAACATCAGCAAATTCCTTCATAATGCTACAATATGTTGGCCTATGGTCAACAGCTACTTTAGTGGACAGATTTATGAATTTAAGATGACTTTGGCTTCCTATATTGTGCTCATGGACAGCAGGATCCTTCTCCTTCTTATCAGGTTTGTAGGGGATATCGTTTTGGTCGAAAAGCTTCTCAAGAGGCACCAAACCCCGAGGTATATAATTGTTGGGCAGTTGAACAATATCATGTTGACCCATTTTTATTTTTAGCTTAGGTTTTTTGTATTCCTCTACATTTTGATTTTCCTGGTCAACATGCATATCAGAAAATTCATCTACCACTTGGAGAAATCTACTAAGCTCATCATAATCTTCAAAGAATTTCCAATATTTGATATTGTCGGGCAGGGATGGTCTATATTTGAATTGGATTTCATATTTCAGTCTAGGAGGCATGGGAGGAATGAACATACTGGCTGAGACAGCAAGGAAATCAGCAAGGTGATTCATAGCTCTGGGTATATAAGAAATATCAAAAATGGAAAAAGAGTCTCTGATTTTCCATACCTCATCCCTATAAGCTTTCAACCTGACATGCTTTGCTTGGAAAGTACTATTCACTTGTTGTATGATGAGATACGCATATCCAAACACCTTTAGTCCTTTGATTCCCATCTCCTTGGAAGAATTTAATCCCAACAGAAAAGCCTCATACTCTGCTATATTGTTAGTAGTTTTGAAATCAAGTTTAAAATACAAATGAATAGCCTCTTTTGAAGGAGAAATCAAAACTACACCTGCACCTACTGAGTCTTTGGTACTGGCACCATCAAAGAACATGATCCACACGGGAGTACTCTCTCCATCAGTCTGCTGATAAGTATCCTTTGTGATCTACAAAGGAGTTGGTTGAGAATCATCTATTTGCAGAATGCATGCCCCAAAGTTTGTGTCTAATGCATAGATGGGATGGTTTACAGAATTCTTCCCATCACTAATGATGTAGGCAAGTTGATTTTCTCTGTAAAGTCTCTTTAGCTCTCCTCCAAACACCGAGACTGTGGCATACGAAAGATCCATCTGCAAGGTACCTCCTATCCTTTTTCTCCATGAACGTGACAAGAGGAGGTTGAACTTGGGTGGGATATCAGTCACTACAACATCCATTACCATGCTTCTCATTGGCAGTTGGGCAAGGTTTATGACAAGGTCTTTTATGAGGCCGAGGCATCTGAATTTCCTAGAGTCGAAAGAGAAGAGATCATGGTAAGGTTTTGTGATGTCAAGCCCAAGTTCATCCATCTCTGCTTTAGGCATAAGATTGTGTGACGCTCCTGAGTCAAGCAAGCAGTTGTGAAGGATCTTGTCATGGATATTTAGGGATATGTAGAAGGGTGGACAAGAGTCATCTCGGTGTTCTACCATAGGTCCTATAGTCACTGTGGAATTGTCATCTTGAAGGTTTACGTAATCAGCAGTTGTGGGAGTCTTTGGTTGAAGGGACTTTAGGATAGCATACTTGAATATGTCATTCTTCATAAGTTCAATCAATGGCATAGGTATTTTCACCTTCTGAATTTCTGATTCAAAATTAAATGAATATGATATTTTATTGGAAGGTTTTACCTCGTTAGAAGGAGCTTTGAGGGACACTTGTTCTTTATCTTGGGGCTGCAATTGCTTCTTCTATTGTTTTTTAGGAGTGGATGTCTGCTTTACAGGAGCAGTAGGCTGCTTGGCAGCAACATCTTTCTTTTTCCCGAGGGCAGCAAGCAATGGCTTTGGAGCAGCAGTCTTAGATCTTAGATTGTAACCTGGCTGATCATTTGTCTGATAAAAAGATTCTTCAATGCTTTCCTCATGAATCTGCTCATTCATCTGGGCCTCCTCATAATATTTTTGTGTCAAGAAGGAGGAATCAGTATCATCCCCAAAGAAATTTATTTTATATTCTTCTTCAACTTCATCATGAGATAGCTCCTGCTCTTCTTCTAGTACTGCATTTTGGAAGGGGGGCCTGATCCTTTGGTCTTCAGCTGCATTCTTGTCTCTCTGAAGGATCTGGATGTGCTGGTTGTTCCTTGTATAAGGGAATGTGTTGGGATTCCTGGGAGCATAGGCATTAGTCTCTTTACTTCTTGATGGTTGTTGACTCTAAATTTTCAGTTTTGACATCTCCGAGGTCAAGCTGTCCAACATCTTGGCCATCTTTTCCATTTTGGTATTTGAAGAAGAAGGGGGATCAGCAGACAACTTCTTTGTCTCAAATTTTCCTTTAAGTTTATGAGATGCCATAATGTTAGATTCAACCTCAAGAGCAGCATCTTGCATTAAAGCAAGTGTGGTTGACCTTCTTTCTCTAAGGATCAAGAAAAATTCGGGATCAAAGGTGGAAGAATAATTAATATTTGTTGATGCATCAGTTGGCTTGATCTCTGCAAGGATCTTACCAAACATCTTATTGAACCTTTTGGTGAAGTCTGAGACAAACTCCCCATTTTCTCTTCTTAGATTTCCAAATTCAGTAATATAATACAAGAGGTCTCTTCTTTCTCCCCAATGTTTCAAAAGCACTCCATCTAACTACTCAATGCCTGCCACTGAATTTGTTGGCAGTTCCTTGAACCACTTCCTGGCTTGACCATCCAAGCTCTGCACAAAAATTCTAGTCCAAACATCTTCCTCTGAAATGTCAATATTCTCAGCTTAAGCATAGAAAGCCTCTATATGTTATTCAGCGATATAATCCCCAGATCCAGTAAAATTTGGCATATATTTATGATAATCGCCTATTGGCATGGATAATAAGGGATTGGGAAAAATAAGAGGAGCATACCTATTGGCTAAGATCTATTCCATTTTTGTCAAAGGGGAAGCCATGGCAATCTTGGGGGTTGATGCAGAGGAAGAAGTTTTTGTAGATGATGGGTGAGATGGGATAGGTGGGACTATGGACAATGGTGGTCTTACTTCGTTGAGGAATGAAGTGGAAGCACTGGTAGGATGACTACCCTGGAAAGTGTTTCCTAAATGAGGTGGGAAATAAGAAGCTCTGTAAAACTAACCGAGCAGTAAGGCCAATTTTTCTTCACCCTTAGAGGAAAGATATTGTAAAATATCTTCAAGAATGGGTAGATTGGTATGAGTATGGAAAAAACTTTCTACAAGCTCAGTTTGTGAAGAATTCAAGGAAGAGGAAGAGTCCTCTTCTTGGATAGGTTCTACAACTTCTTCTCCTAAGTTGGATATAGAAACATGCTCAGAAATAGAATCTATAACATCAGAAGAAATTGAAGGCTCATCACCCTTCAATATTTCTGACACAATTACAATTTTCTGAGAACTAGAAGTTTCAGCAGAAGTGGATTCGACAAGAGGTTCTCTAGATGAAAATGAAGAAGTGTTTATTGAAATACCTGGTTTAGATTCTCTTGCAGATCTGGAAGTTTGTCTTTGCAATGATTTTCCACTTCTGATAATCTTCTCAGGGTCTGGAACTGGTGTTTCCGGTCGTCTTTATTGGTTTTCTCTGGTATGATCCCTTCTTGGAGCCACTTTGTTCCAATGGAGTCGCCAGATAGATGATTACAACCGAAAATGTGTCCAAACTTTGTTTATCATCAAAGTTGGACCTTTTCATCTCCCAAGGAAGATTGAGCTTCAATCTCCTCTCCCCAGCAATGGCGCCAATTTTTTATCACTCCAAGAAACTCTCATAGGTTGTATCTCAGAGATGCCTGGTGTAGAATTCCTGCAGAAACCCCGATAGAACTAGAATTCTAGTTAAATTGAACACAAACAATTTGTTGATCTTCAAGAGATGAGAGAAATTTTTTTCTCCATAAATCATAGAATTAAATTAATCAAAAATGAATATACATGAGCAACCATCCTCAAAAAGAAGAGAGGAGGTGAATATATAGAATTTCCAACATAGAAATTCTAGTCAAAAAAAGCTAGAAATAGCTAAAATAGGTGTCATAAGCTAAGGGAGACCACATAGTTCGACCTAGACCACTAAAGATACATGTCA
>JASDQU010330409.1:2779-24630 GCA_032191745.1 Picea mariana
TGTGGGGTTGTTAAGCACCCACAACCACATCTTCAGCCATGGGTAGTTGAGCTGTGAGGCAGGGAAGACTAAGATTCAGCTAGGGAGGTCGAAATATTGGCCGAGATCCACCCAGATTCAAGGATTGTTATTTATTGGATGAGATTGCCAGGTTTGGCATCATTGTACTTATTTTCTGGAACTGCTGAAGCATATTAATAAAACCCTCTTTGTTGGTTTTCTCTAGAGTTGGGGTTTCCAGGGTATATTTGGTGTTAATATTTTTTGTGTGATTGGTTTCTGATTTTTCTGCTGTGCTTGCAAGAGTTATTTACTTAGCAATATTTCTGTTTCATAGTTGAGAATCAGATTTGTGTATTGCTGTTTTGTTTCTGGGTATAAAAATTATTCGATGCAGAAATTAGTTTGCTGAGTTTAAGAAAAAATAAGAGAGAAAACCTTGTCTACCGACTCTTGGCTAGGATTCATCCCAATGAAAGTTGGTCATTCCACCAAAGATCCTCAACAAGCTATCATACACACCGACAAGTCCTCGGTCTTTCACCAAGCTTGTATCACACAAGCTCTCCATAGTAAAGCTCTTCTCTTCCTTGGGGTTTATAAACCCTAGCCATGTTACGTCACACAAGTACATTGCAAGACAACTCCAGTGCTAGATTCCAAGTCTACATGTCCATCTTAGGGTTTGAGTCCTCAAACCCTCGATCTTCAACTCTTCCATCAGCACAAGCATCAAGACCTCCATGGAACACAAACAAATCTTCTTCCAAGTGAGGTATCACGCCAAGCTCAAGAATTATCAACATAGGCTCTCCATGATCTTTCCCTAGCCTCCATGCATCACACAAGAACAAGGCAACAATATCATCCAAGGCGTTAGGTCTAAGACAAATCGTCACTAYGTCTAGCATCATGTTGTTCTCCAAGTCTAAGTCACAAGGTTTGTCGAACTTTGAGGTTTGACAAACTTTGAGGTTCGTTGAGGCACGCACATTTGTTTATGCCGTCGGTCTGCCTCCACCTATTGCTGCAAGTTCTAATCGTCCATACTTGCTTAGTTCTAACCCTCGAGCCTCCATCTCTAGGCTGTGGCATTGTGCGACTTGTTGCTCGATGCTGCGATGGATGACGACAACTCCATCCTATTAGCTATGAGCGATGCCAACTTCATACTTACTAGCAACGGGTGACCATACTCTACAACGAGTGACGGGTGATGACCATACTTCACTTTGCTGTTGCTATTCATTGCTACAAGCCATGATTGCAACTTGTTGGTAGTTGCCACGACTTGCTATGGGTCACGTTGCCATGGTCACAAGTCATGACTCACCCATACTCTTTCAAATTCGAACTCTAAGTGACATGTCATGATTCGTGGTTCACCCTTATTTACTATTTATTRTTTTATTTWTTTTCCAAGGAAAGCCTTGCAGAGAACCCTCCAAGTACTTCCCCATGATCCATGAATGGTAAATGGGCTAAATCGTTGGCCCTGATTTGGAGCCCAACCCTGAGGGGATCAAGAGAGTTGAACTCGTGACCTCTCCAACTTTGGGGGAGAGATCTCATGTTTGGATCATGACCACTTGAGCTAACCCCCATGGCTATTATTTATTATTTTATATATGTTACATTATATATTAAAAGTTAATATATAATATATGATAGAAGTTCATAAGTTATAAGGTTTTTAAATATATTCTATAAGTTAATAAGTTATATATATATATATATATTCTATAAGTTAATAAGTTATATATATATAGTCAAACTTAATGATGAACCTTATTCGAATCTCATCTGAAAAATCAAATTAAAATTGAATTTCATCATTGCTGAACTTGAATTCTAACCTGAACCATGGGACTTAGCTCTAGTGTTTACTTGCATTCCATAAACTCTAGCATCTCACAAGAGCAAACATTAGCATCTAACAAGATCAAACTCTCCATGAACATCGAAAACATCTCTCTCTCTTCTTCATGTTTTCTCCTAGGGTTTTCATCACAAACCCAGCATCTTGCTCCCTACAAGACTTAGGGTTTTCATCACAAACTCTAGCATCTTGCTCCCTACCAGACTTCTCCAAGACAATTATGAGTACAATGATGCTTTGTTATAACAAAACTCTCTCCTCCTTATATATGCAATAGGTGAGGGAGGCTAACATAAAGCAAGAGCTTATGTCCATACAAGTAACCAACAAGACAACCCCACATAGAGTGTTCTACATTACAAGGATGTGCAAGTGTCATGGTAGAGTTTATCCAACCTCAAAGATGAAAACTCACCAAGCATGGTCCTTCTAGGGCTCAACACCCCTCCTTTGTTAGTGTTTGTAGCTCAGACATGTATTTCCCCAAGTGTGTCTTCTTGTGGAAATCGTCATTAAATGTATCCTATGCTTTTTCTAGAGTTCACTTAATTAATTAATTAATAAAGTGAACGTTTTTTTATAAAGTGATTTTTAATTAATAAAGTGACTTAAATTGAGCCACGTAATGATTTAATTAAAAGAGAGCTTTTGATCTCACGGTTAGATCTTGACCGTTGAGATTAGGGATTTGGCTCAAGTCAAAGTTATAAAAGACAACAAGGGCAAAGGACAAAGACACATAGAGAGCATTTACTTCATAAGTCATGTGAGTAAGTGAGGAAGATCAAAGTTCTGATTTTCAGCTTGGCGAGGAGACTTTAGCAAGGGAAACCAACAAGAAGACCAACATTTATTACTAGCAGTTGGCTGTACAACTTTGATAGTTTGCACGTGTAAGGCCGTACAACAATACAACTGCATGTGTAGGTCCATACAGTCGAGTTTCAACAACAGTCGAGTGTGTGAGTAGATCTGCTCACACGTGTGAGTCCGTACAGAGGTCGTATAGTTGTACGGATCCGTACAACAGCAGGCCATACAGTGCAGGCTGTACAACACACAGATCGAGGGCAGCAGTTTGAGGTGATTCCGGGTTTTTTGATTTTGCTGTTTTGTTTTCAGTGTTTCTTAGAGCCAATTTTCTTGTTAAGGGAGGTCTTGTAAGTTTTGATGTTTAAATGAAGAACTGATTTGAGGAGCAAAAAATTATTGTGTACTATGTGTTTTGCTTTTCTAGTTTCCGCTGCATTAAGAGTTAATAATTCTAGTAGAGTAATTAGATCTGATCTATTTGCTTAGATCGCTGGGCTTAAGAAATTAACATGGTATCAGAGCTCTTGCTTTGAGAGAAAAGCAGATCCAATTGATACAATGCAGATTTTCACAGCGAGCTTGAAGGACAAAGCTCGGGACAACCATGTCAATGATTAACTTTAAGGTTGATAATCGACTTGATGGGATTTCAAATTTTCTGTCTTGGAAGGCAAGACTGATATTGCTCTTGAAGGAGCAAGAGTTGTGGTAGGTCGTGACCAGCGGTGTGTTCCTGCTCTAGCACCAGCTCAGACTACAACACTAGGAGGCACTCAACAGGTGCAACCAAATCTGACTGTAAGGGCAGCGTTGGAGAAGAAAGACATACAGGCACAAAGGGTAATCCTTGAAGCTGTTAAGGATTATCTTATCCCACATGTGTCAGAGAAGGCTAGTTCCAAGGAGATGTATGATGACCTAGTATCACTTTTCTAAAGTGATAAGATGAGTTGGAAGATGATTCTCAAAACCAAGCTCAGAGAATGCAGAATGACCAACTCCGACAATGTGACCAACTACCTTATGAGGATCACACAGAGCCGTGACCAACTTGTAGCTATTGGGGAAGCTGTATTGGATGTAGAGCTAATAAATGTTGCTTTGAACAGGTTCACCAAGGCATGGGAACCATTCATTATGGGCATTTGTGCTCGAGAGAAACTTACCAAGTGGGAGAGACTCAGGGATGATTGCATTCAGGAGGAGACTCGTAGAGAGTCCAGACCCAACAAGCAGGGAGGAGATGAAAATTTAGCCCTTGTCAGCAAAACCAAGAATGGCAAAGGGAAAGTTTTTGTCAAGAAAGGTGACAGTCAGGGAGAGGGGCAGGAGTCTCGGCAGAAGAGTGACATGAACAAGATCAAATGCTACATTTTCCATAAGAATGGTCACTTTGCCTCTCAGTGTCCACAAAGAAGGAAAGGCAAGTCGTAGACAATTGCAACAACAACAGAGGCATAGTTGAGCGAACTTGCTTCCAAGTTCGAGAGTGATTTTTCATTCGTGTCTTGCCTTTCTACCGACACTACTCCCAACAGTGCTTGGTACTTGGATAGTGGTGCATCCTGTCACATGACAGAGGCTAGAGAGCTATTCAACAGTTTATTAGAGGAGGACTTAGAGCTTCACATACAGCTTGGCAACAATGCCAAGTATCTAGTGAAGGGTCAGGGGACAGTGCAGTTCCAGCTTGAGTCGGGAGGATCCTTTGATGCACAGGAGGTACTGTATGTACCTGGCTTGAAGAAGAACATGCTGTCCATCTTAGTCATGGAGGACAAAGGTTACGAGGTTAACTTTTGGAGGGGGCAAGTGTTCATTCGCCCAGAGGGAGCCAGTCCAGACATTGCTTTGAGGATTGGAGTCCTGGATGGAAACCTATATAGACTTTAGGGCCAGCCTGTTTAGGCATTGATGCACACTAGTGAGAGCTTGTGTGAGCTGTGGCACAAGAGAATGGGGCATCTCCATCACAAAGCTCTACCATTATTGAGGCAGATGGTCACTAGGCTTCCAAACTTCAGTCTGGATCATTAGGGGGTGTGCAGAGGCTGTGCTCTTGGCGAGAATGTCAAGGCACCTTTTCCTAGTAGCGAGACTTGATCCAAAGGAATTTTGGATCTGATACATTCTGATGTTGGTGGGTCTATGTCAACTGCTTTAGTGAAGGGCACATCTTATTATGTGACCTTCATTGATGATTTCTCCAGGAAGACTTGGATGTACGGAGAGTTTTGGTCTATCTGTTGGTATCTCTTGGTTAAGTGGTGCACTACTCTTCCTAGTGAAGGAGTAGAGGAGGATCTTTTGTTCGGTTTTTGGTCTATCTATATTGAGGAAGTTTTTGCTGGGTTTTCTTCCCCATGAGGGTTTCCTAGGATAATTTGTGTCTCTATTGTTTCTGTGATTGCCTCTGTTTTAGTGATCTTATTTATGCAACTAATGTGCTAAATGATTGTAATAATAAAGAAGAACCCTAATTGCTAGCTGTATAAGTAAAACTTCAACATGGGATAGAGCAGGCCTGAAAGAGACCAACTCACAGTTTATAAGAAGTGGCTAGCTTTAACGCATCCTCTCCAAGATTCAGTTTCGTTATTGCAGCTGCTGCAAAATTAGGGTTCTTGCATAAACCCTAAGTGTGACATTTTTCTTGTTTGAGGAGGACGTTGGAGAAAGTAACCACACCTAGGAACTCGCCCTAAGAGGGCGCATCTAGTCCCTGGATTAGAATTTCGAAATTTGAAGTTTGAGAAATTAGGGTTTCCTCATAAAACTCTAAGTACCAGTTGCAGTTGTAGTATTAGTTGCAGTTTCAGTGCCAGTTCCTTCATGCTAGTTGCAATACCAGTTGCAATTTCAGTGCCAGTTCCTTCATGCTAGTTGCAGTACCAGTTGCAGTGAAAGCTTTTGTGAAGTGTTGGGACTAATTTTTATTGTCCTAGTGCGTCTTACCCTAGCAAATCTCCAACTACCTTTAAATTACAAGTTGCAACACCTTTGAAGTTTTAAAGGTTTATTATTTATTGCCACTGCTACCGGATGGTGCCACTACTTGCCGATGCTGTCAGAGGTATGTACTTACATATGTTCAAAGTGTATCATTTTTCTAAAGGGTATTTTCAGGAGAAAGGATCTTTTGTCTAAACAACAATCGTAGATCCAGAAGGATCTCACATCCAGAAAGATCTCAGATCCAACACATTCAAAAGAACAATGCATCTCATGTTTGATCAATTTAATATGCCTCTATTTGTTATGATCTTATGAACATCTAGATTGTATTTTGATCTGTTGAAGTTATGACTATCATACTAACCATTGGTCAAAATTAAAGTCAAAAGTATTAGATTGATTAAGGTTGAGATTATAGAGTTTATTCTCTAACTCAGATTTCTGTCAAGAAAGCATATTATCTTAGTACAAAGGACATGTTGAAGAGAATACTTGTCATCTTGAGTGAAGGAGACTCGAAAGAAAAGAAACAACACTCATTCTTGAGGACAAGACTACAGGTTCCAGGTTTGATTGATCAAGTTGATAAGATTAAAATTTGCACATGTCAAGTTTGATAACTGCCTCATTACAAGTAAACACTATAGTTGTGGTAACAATCTTTGAAAAGTTTTATACTTGGTAGCATGTGAACATTATTGAGATAAATGCTTATTGTAATCATTTACCAGATATAGCTAACATCTCCTCTAGGAGAAACTTCTTGTTTTGTTTCCAGGTTACCATGGAGGGATGATTGATCAAAACACTAGAAGAGTGTTTCTCTCATTTCTTATTATTGTATTTCTTACTTTTTACCCTTGTTTCAAGCAGGTCACAAGTGATAGCTCTGAAGGAACTACTGTGATGATCGTTCTCACTATTGTTTTTATTATTATTATAAAGAGTATTATTCTTGTCCATTGTTTCTCCCCCGTTGCTCTTGTTTTGGGTAGGTCACAGGTGATAACATTGAGGGAGCAATAGTGACGACTGCAGGAGGCAACATATTAGATGAGACATGGAGCAGACTATCCAAGTTGTATACATGACCGTATACATCCATGTGTCGAAGAAGAAGAAGAAGAAGAAGCTACTTTTGCTAGATACACAACATCTCATATGAAGACAGAACATGAGGAGCAGAAGACTCCAAAGATAACAGAACAAATTCCTCTAGTGCAGTTGATCACTCTTCAGATCATCAGGAAGAGTCAGTAGAGCCAGAAGGGCCTACCCAAAATCAATGCAGTAACAAGGAAGAGACCAACATGGTCCCATGACACTTTGTAGGACGCAAAGCCATATAGCATTGATGTGCCATATCAGAGGGAGCAGATGGCTCCAAAGATTATATAGACTCAGAGGGAGTCAAGTTTCAGAGGGAGCATGAAGACTTAGAGTGAGCCTTATCTCAGAGAGGATCAGATGGGAAAAAGAGACGTCTTCTAGGATGGACAAACAAATGCCATGAGTTGAGAGGACTAGATCGTAGCTTCAGACACTTCTAGGAGATGTGAAATCTCCTGGGAAGATTCCCTTGTTTCAGTGATAGAGGTGGAAGCCAGTCAGAAGGATTGGGATATGGATTTTGCCTTGAGACTAGAAAGGAAGTCAGTGGTGACTTCCAAGATTGATCTAACAGATCAAGCATGTTGCAAATAACAATATAAAGATGTACAACGCCTAATTTGCATCCAGAGGATTCTCCCAACAAGAGGGAGAAGACTATGACAAGACAATTGCTCCAGTAATCAGAAAAAGTATATATAGAACAACCATGATCCATTAAAAGAAGTCGATGCAATATGAGATTCAGAGGGAGCAAATAAATCTGTCATCGTGATGGAGTAGCGGAGCTACTCTCATAGTTCAACAACTACAGTGAGAATGGAGCAGTCATTCTCAGTTTCGGAAAAAGCAACTGCAAGTGCAGAGTCCCTGTTCTAGAAGGAACAAGTTGCAGAGAGAATAGGGGACATACTCTCATGCAGTGAGACATATAGTGCTTTATAGAAATCACATAGAACCAACACATGATTATGTAGATTGAATTGCAGTCGAGCAAGTGTACCAGGTTGGTACAATGTGATGTGAAAATTTGGTTTCGAAGTATAGGACAGGAAGACTCATGTCTGCAAGTTGAAGCAAGATCCAAGAGCTTGGTATGGCAAGATTGATAGTTTTCTGATGAGCTTGGGCTTTACCAAGAGTAAAGCTGATCCCAACCTTTACTTCAAGATTGAGAATAATGGACCGGTTATATTGTTGCTATATGTGGATGACTTATTCTTGAAAGATGAAGAAAAGCTCATCACAGATTGTAAGAAGTTTGTCACTGAATTTGAAATGAAGGACCTAGGCCTGATGCACTATTTCTTAGGTCTTGAAGTATGACAGAGCCCATAAGAGATTTTTTTTAATCAAGGAAAGTATGCTGTGGAAATTCTGAAGAGATTCGACATGATGGACTGTAGAGCCATGTCCACTCCTAT
This sequence comes from Picea mariana, assembly GCA_032191745.1. NCBI lineage: Eukaryota > Viridiplantae > Streptophyta > Pinopsida > Pinales > Pinaceae > Picea > Picea mariana. Next base: position 10,961 of record JASDQU010330409.1, read on the forward strand.
GGAGACGAATATGAAGTTATTGGCTGATACGTCATCAGAAAAAGTTGATTTTACTCTATATAGACAAACGATTGGTTCGTTGATGTATTTGACGAATACCAGACCAGATATATGCTTTGCTGTGAACACCTTGAGTTAGTATCTGGTGGAGCCCAGACGTGTTCACCTTGTAGCTGCAAAGAATATGATGAGATATCTTAAGGGTACGTTGGACTATGGCCTCTGTTTGATTGGAGATTGTGACTTCAGATTGTATGGCTATACTGATTCAGATTGGGTTGGAGGTGCTTCAGACATAAAAAACACGTCAGGATGTTGTTTCAGTTTGGGGTCAGCCATGACTTCGTGGCAAAGCAGGAAGCAATCCAATATTGCTCTCAGTACGGCAAAAGCGGAGTATATTGCAGCATGCTCTGCTAGTTGTGAAGCCATATGGCTTCGGAAGTTGTTGACAGGTCTATTTGACCTAGAGATGGATGTTACCATGATCTTTTGTGATAACCAGAGTTGCATAAAGATGTCAGACGAAGCACATTGAGATCCGGTACCACTACATTCGTGACTTGGTACAGAAGGGAGCTGTGAAGCTCCTGTATGTTGGCATAGATGAGCAGGTAGCAGATGTGTTGACTAAGCCTCTGTCTCGTGTGAAGTTTGAATACTTCCGAGACAAGCTTGGTGTAGTCCGAAAGGACTTCCCTCGAAAGGGGGAGTGATGCTGATGATACTATGGTATCCTGCTGGGGCAACTCGTTAGGATTTATATCTTAGGGGATTGATCATCCCTGGATAGATCCCGTAAGGTTCAGATGGACTGTTTGTCGGAGTGCCTATGTATGTATATACTTGCTGTGGTCAGTAGTGTGGCAACTCGTTAGGATTTATATCCTAGGGGATTTTATTATCCTTGGACAGATCCCGTAAGGTCTGGATGGACGGTCTGTAGGAGTGCCCACTGTTATTGTTGTTGTTGTTGCTGTTGTTGATGCTTCTGTCTCATTCTGTTGCCATTGATGTTGTTGTTCCAGCTTCATGTTGTTGTTGATGTTGTTGTTCTAGCTTCGTGCTGTTGATGTTGATATTCCAACTTCATGCTGTTGATGATGTTGATGTTCCAGCTTCATGTTGTTGATGATGATAATGTTACTCCAGCTTCGCGCTATAGATAATGATGATGTTCAGTTTCTACTGATGTTGATGATGAGAAAAACTTCCGATGACCTATAGATATGACAGATAGTGTTCCAGATGCTGATGACGATGTCTCCTCCTCCTGATGTTGTATTGAGTCCAGTTAGTTGTTATTGATGTTGTCCGTAGAATACCCTTCTTGTTAAGGGGGAGTGTTGAAATATTGTAACTTCGAAGAATATTCTACCTCAGAGGGAGTGTTGAATAATATTGTTGTATTATATTTATTAATTAGGCCCTATTGTGCCTTTGTAAAAGTGATCCCTTTTGTTCCTTGACAATTAAATGTAAATTAAGAGGGTAAAGTGACAGGTCGGCCCAGACCTAATTTTAGGCTGGCCAGACCACTATTTAAAAGGGAGGCCAGCGCCTCATTTGGACACACACACCACCTAGCTTTGCAGTGCGCAAGTCTTGGAGGAGAACCTACTGCAACTGGGGGTGACGTCAAGGAGGGTTTTGGTCTATTTCTTGGTATCTCTTGGTTAAGTGGTGTGCTACTCTTCCTAGTGAAGGGGTAGAGGAGGATCTTATGTTCAGTTTTTGGTCTATCTATATTGAGGAAGTTTTTGCTGGGTTTTCTTCCCCATGAGGGTTTCCTAGGATAATTTGTGTGTCTATTGTTTCTGTGATTGCCTCTCTTTCAATGATCTTATTTATGCAGCGAATGTGCTAAATGACTGTAATAATAAAGAAGAACTGTAATTGCTAGCTGTATAAGTAAAACTCCAACAATGAAGACCAAGGATGAGGTCTTCAGTCAGAGAGTTCAGAGCTCAGGTGGAGAACATGAYAGGAAGGAAGATCAAGGTGCTAAGGATAGACAATGACGGTGAGTACACCTCCAATGAGTTCACTAGTTTTTGCTAGGAGACAGGGATAAAGAGGGAGAAGACAATGGCCTACAACCCGCAGCAGAATGGGGTTGCAGAGAGGAAGAACCGGTCGATCATCAGTGCAACAAAGGCCATGATCCATGATCAGAGTTTGCTTTCGTTTCTGTGGGCTGAGGCATGCAATACAACTGTGTATTTGCAGAACAAGAGCCCACACCGGATATTGGAGGATAAGACACTGTAGGAAGCCTTCATAGGCAAAAGACTTGAGATAGGACATCTCAAGATTTTTGGTTGGCTAGTGTATATCCACATTCCTGTGGAGAAGAGGACAAAGTTGCAACCCTTAGGAGAGAGGGGCATCTTGGTGGGATACAACGAGGATTCAAAGGCTTACAGAGTCTTCCTGACAGAGTAGCGGAGGACAGTTGTGAGTCAAGATGTCAGGTTCGAGGAGAACCTGACATCTAGGAAATCTCAGGACCTACTGACAGTTGCAGAGGGGCAACAAGAGGTGGACCCAAAGCATGAGTTGAGAGCACATACTTCCAGTGGAGGGAGCCAGACTCCATAGGAGGTTGAGTAGTCAACCCCTTCGAATTCAATTAGGAGGCCCAGGTGGTCCCAGGTGGTTTGAGCAGACTTGCGGGATGCTCAAGAGCATGTTGAGCCTCCCAGGACCACATTCCAAGGGAGCAGGCCTCCTCGGAAGTTTCCGACATATATGGGTTTGATGACCAACATCATAGAGTCAAAGCCCTCCAACTTTGAGGAAGTAGCTGACCAACAAGTGTGGAGAGATGCCATGGTGGGGAGCACAACTCCATCATGAGGAATGATGTCTGGGAGATTGTGTCGAGGCCAGAGGGGAAGTCAGTGGTGACTTCCAGGTGGCTTTACAAGGTAAAGCATGCAACAAATGGCAGTGTGGAGAAGTACAAGGCCAAATTTGTGCTTTGTGGGTTCTCAGAAAGAGGGAGTAGACTATGAGGAGACTTTTGCTCCTGTAGCTAGATACTCCTTTATCTGAGCAATACTTTCTATTGCTTCAGAGATGGGATGGAGCATCCATCAAATGGATGTGAAGACAACCTTCCTCATCAAAGTCATTGAGGAAGAAATCTACATCGAGCAACCATAGGGGTTTGAGGTTCATGCCAGGGAGACGCATGTGTGCAGGCCGAAGAAAACCCTGTATAGACTCAAACAGGCACCCAGAGCCTGGTACTCCAGGATTGATAGCTATTTGTAGGGCATGGGCTTCACCAAGAGTGAGGCAGATCCCAACCTATGCTTCTTGTTGGTTGGATCTGAGGTCCTCATCTTGGTGTTGTATGTGGATGATCTCATTCTAACAGGTGAAGAGAGGCTGATTGCAAGATGCAAGTCAGACTTAGTGTCAGAATTTGAGATGAAGGATATCAAGCCAATGCATTACTTTCTGGGACTTGAGGTTTGGCAGCGATCGGGCAAGATCTTCCTCGGACAGGGGAAGTACACTCTTGAGATCTTGAAGAGATTCAGGATGGAGGAGAGAAGACCGATGGCCACTCCGATGGTGACCAACATGAGGAAGATTGATTCTTCAGATTCAGAGTTAGCAGACCCCAGACAATACCGACAACTAATTGGTTCGTTGATGTATCTGATCAACACTCGACTAGACATTTGTTTTGTTGTTAACACCCTGAGCCAGTTCATGGTGGATCCGAGGGAGGTTCATTGGGTGGCAGCAAAGCACATGCTCAAATACTTGCAGGGCACAGTAGGATATGGATTGTAGTGCCTTGGTGGAGATGGTGTGAGGTTACAGGGGTACTCAGATTCAGATTGTGCAGGCAGTGATACAGATCGAAAGAGCACCTTTGGGTGCTACTTCAGTTTGGGGTCAACAGTCATATCCTAGTTCAGCAGGAAGGAGACTTTAGTAGCATTGAGTTCAGCTGAGGCGGAGTACATGGCGGCCAGTCTAGCTAGTTGTGAAGCCATCTAACTTTGCAAGCTACTCATAGGATTGTTTGGTTAGGAGCTTGAGCTGTAAAACTGCTTGGCAATGTGTATTTCTGCTTATGGTATTTTTTGAGTGTTGGCTTATACATTTCAGAGTTCATTTAAGACAATTATCTCTAGGTTGCTAAGTGTATGACAAAATTTTGTACTTGCTGATTTTGTCATTTAATTTCTACAATGTCGTACAACAATACAACCGCATGTGCAGGTCCGTACAGTGGAGTTTCAGTAGTAGTCGAGTGTGTAAGCAGATCTGCTCTGCTCACACGCATGAGTCTGTATGAGGCCGTACGACACACAGATTGAGGGCAACAGTTTGAGGTGATTCTGGGTTTTCTGATTTTGATGTTTTGTTGTCAGTTTTTCTCAGAGCCGTTTTCCCTGTTAAGGGAGCTCTTGTAAGTTTTGATGTTTAAATGAAGAATTGATTTGAGGAGCAGAAAATTATTGTGTACTGTGTGTTTTTCTTTTCTAGTTTCCGCTGCATTAAGAGTTAATAATTCCAGTAGAGTAATTATATTTGATCTATTTGCTTAGATAGCTGGTCTTAAGAAATTAACATCCTCCAGGATGGTGCACTATCCAACAAGCTGTTAGTCCAACTCTACCTCTTCTACAGTGGTTTCCAAGTGTCCTTTTGCAAGATATTCTTTCTCTAACTATGTACCACATGTCCTCTCATGTGTCCAATGCTTCTCCATGTGTGCGAATGTGATTACCATGCTTCAATGCTTCTCCTCAACATTTGTGCTTGAGTCCACAACCAACCTCCATGAAGTATGTTTCTCAACCCAAACATCCTCAAGTCTAGTTTATAACCTCCAAGGTATATGTCAGATGGTCCAATTTTCTTAGGGCTAAGGGCCCTCCAAGTGCTTAGTGCTCCTCCTCCTAGGTAGGTACCTCTCATAATTGAGCAACTAACCCCCGCATTGCGTGCACCCAATGGCTTAATCACCATGCTAGTTAGGGTGTCAACCTCCCACTCAAGGGTGCCATGCTAGCACTTTAACCAAGGTCAAGCATCCCACCCAAACCGAGCCATCCGTATGTCCATGAGGCGTCACCAAGGGGCTAGGAGACGTAGCCCTCTCCTTGCAAGATGAAAACACTTTTGGAGTAACCTCAAATGTTAACATAAACTAGTATTTAAAGATCATTACCTTAGTTTTACTCAAGTTCACTATTAGCTGTCTCAGATCACAAAATTTAGGGAGTTGATGTGTTGGAGGAGGAGGAGGAATCGGAGGATGTTCTACTTATAGGAGAGACAGATTTGGAGGAGGACATTGAGAATGCATTGCATCCACCACCTCCACAGAGATAGGCAGCTAGGGGAAGAGTCAGAAGACAACCCTCTTCAGCTTCCACCTTAACCCCAAGAGTTGCACCTTCCACCTTAGGCTCAGCCTCAACATCTCCATCTACTACTTCCAGAGGAAGAGTGGTGACCTTTCACCGTAAAAGGGGTAGAGGGAATCATTGATACCTTAGTGCATTATGATTATCCTTGTAATATTTAGATGCCTCATGCTGATCATCTCATGAGATAAATTTATTTTTGTTTTGATGTGATTTGGTATCATCCTGTCAGGACATATATCATATTTCAGTATTGATATGTGATGTAGTAGATGTACCACTTGACATCTTATACATCTTATATATCAGTTTTATTTTCATATTTATGTAGCAATGTGTTTGTTTGATGTTGTTGTTTCTTTAGATGTTTAAAAAAAATGAAAAAATGATTATTTTTGTATTTTTAAAGTTTCCCAATAATTTCCAATATTTCTCCCGATATTGCTGATAAGTTATATTCCGGATCCTTGGTGATAAATTCACCGAGACAATAATGTAACATTGATGCAATCCTTATGGGGAAGTGGTGAAAAAGACCACATTATCTACAAATATGTGTGGTTTCCTCATGAAACTATTCCAGGTCCCCAATGTAGATGTCAAACAGCGTAGGAGAGAGTGAGCATCCTTGTTTTGTCCAAACAGTGTTTTGATAAAGTCTGAGAAGCCCTGGACTGTGTGGAAACTGGCCACAACCATCTCATAAAGTTTGACAATAGTAGCTAGAAGAGACTTGGAAACTCCAAAAATGAAAAGTCTCTCAAATAAGAATGTTCTTGGCCTTGGGCAGTCAATCTTTAAGGCCTTCAGTAAATCAACAAAACAACAATAAACCTCTGAAGAACTCTGCCTGGCCTCCTCAATAATTGCTCGAACCTTGGAGGGTAAAGATGTGGTGCACTTTTGTTTAATCTCATTGGCATTCTGCATGGCCTCTGGCTCTAAATTTCCTCTCTCCAATCAATCCGAAAGGTGCATGCCAATAGCTGTAGCGTAAGGTTCAAGAAAATTGAACCTAATCATGATGGTCCTGTAATTATTTGGATCAGTGCTGTTCCTTGACTTGTGAATAGGATGGATAATATACTAAGACCAAGAAGGAGGTAAACCAGAACAGATTATGTTTTTAAAGAGATCTTCAATGGGACTGGAAAGAGTATACCCACACCATGAGAATTATTTTGGACATCGGTATATTTGAAATTAAATATTTCCTTATAAGCACGGAGTATTGTAAAAAGTCTTTCATAATTTTTAGTGCTGTTGTTTTAAAAAATGGTGAAAATCTGGAAATTGGTTTGAGTACGAACTTTCTTTATTTTTCCACATATGCCATGGGAGATGTTTTAGTAATCTGTTTTCAAGCTTTATTAAGCTATTACTCTTGGCACAATTTTCTTACTGAAATACATAAAATGGTTTTTGGGTTAAGTGCAGCAATGATGCTTGGAGTTGGTTTGGAATATGCAGTAGCAAAGGACGTGTCTACCAATGAAAATAATGGTGACATGAATGACTCAAGTGCAAATATTTCTGATGGTAGTCTGCGCAGTATAGACCCAGGAGAAGTGATTTCAAATGTTCATACGGCAAGGTGGAGGGTTTTTACTAATAAAGGGCAAGAGTTATTTTCAGAAGTATGGGCATTTTCTGGACTGATCTATATTTGTGCTTTAGTCCATATGCATTGTGATATATATAATAAAGCTTAGAGGTCTTTGAGCTAGGCGTTTCTGAAGCACATCTTGATTGCATAAAGCCACTTTCTCCTCTTTGCCATTTCTTTTCAAGTTACATATCATCCTTTCTACGTTGCAATCTAACACTATAAAAACTGCTCAGGGAAAGCTAGATGAAGCAGAGAAGTATTTTCTTTCAGCTCTGGACGAGGCAAAGGAAGGATTTGGAGTGTTAGATCCTCATGTTGCATCTGCTTGTCACAACCTGGTAGCTATTATTCCTTTTTATACTTATTATTTCTGTTCAGGAAGGAAACAATTTAGATTCTAGATTAAAATTCAATGTCTGTTAGATCAGCAAAAGGATCTAACATGCTAGAATTAACAAAGATTAAGAGGAGATTTATTCTCGATATGCTTTTTTAGAAAGCAAGACTAACGATGACTTGAAATCTTAGATGTACTTAGTACTTGAGATTGAGAATTTTTGGATCACATCTATCTCACCTTTTATTTCTATAAGAATATTTTCTTCAGTCACCATGCAATATCAATGGCTTAAACCAGCGTAGATCCATCTTAAATCCGGATCTATCAAGTAACGAGAGGGATCAAATTTCTTAATGTGTAAATTTTAATTTATATGTTGTTATCTAAATATGTACGTACATAGTTATTTAATTTTTTTTAAATGAACTTTATTATTATTATTATTATTATTTTAATGTAGCGTTATCTAATTTAACATCACGCTAACATGACAACATCTCCCCCATACTGGGCTGTAGAGCACCTCGCTACTCTCGGTACAATGATACAAAATATGTGTATGTGTGAAATTTAGGCCTACTTTTAGGGGATTTATAGTGGTGAATTTCCCTTGCCTCACATGGACTAATATGCTCAATTAGGACATCTAATCTAATTTGTATTATAGTGCATTAATGTTGGCCCTATCCAATATTCTTTGCTTCGACCTAGTTTTCTTACATATGTGGCCCTTCTTTTTTGTGAATGTATGTTTTCTAAGTTGTTGATGTATGTTTGGTAAGTGAATCAACCTTAAAGAGGTAAGGATAGGCACTGTTTTAATTAAACATTATGATTCTGTTGCTTCTGTATCCTTGAGAAACAACATTTTGGTTCCATTAGCAAAATAGCTAATTTGATTGGATGCAAGTAGAACACTGAATCAATAGCATTAAGGTGGACTGATTATGGAAAAGAATGAGATGAGTAAAGGATCCCATTTCATGTAAACAACTTTTTTGGGTTTGTATGCAGAATATTGAATTTAATTTAATTTAAATATTGAAGTCCATTGATGGCCTCAAGAATGAGCCTTGGGTGAACTGTTTAGGAGCAAAGGACCTGGCACCTCCTGAGCTCCTCTTGCTKTGGGTTGGTTCGAGCCAACACAAAGGGGGTATCCCTATCTTGGCTAAGACMTATGGATTGAGTCAATGAAGGCAAACTTGGGTCAGTGAGTAGATAAAACCACAAAAGTTAAAACTAGCAATTTTGTGGAGGGATCCGGGAAAACTAGTGCATACCATGGGTCATGGAGTCACATGGAAACAAGAGCAAGTGTCTATGTGATAGAGAATTCCAATGAGGCATSCGCACAGGATGAATCTCACCGGACTAACGTGTCTTGAACCTGATGATCAATGTTGGAATAACAGTTGTATCCTGGTTGCTCAAAATATAGTCAGGGGGGAAACTTCCTTTAACCAACAAACCCTGGGGGTCAAGAACAACTGGTCAAATTTGCAACAGCTTCATTAAAACAAGGGACCTACAAAATCTAAGTGACTTAATCAAACTAAACAAGAAAGTTGCAAGCATCAATCAATGAAATTCAATACACAGAAAGAAGAAAAAATATGTGGACTAAGTGCTCAAGTATTTTTCATTCCCCATACTTTGGCGATTACAAGTAAACTGAGATTTAATCTCAAGGAATCCAACTCCCTTACAATATCTCCACTGTCATTAAATATACCCCTTTTTTAAGTGGTGCACCCTAGCTCTCCATTGAAAGTAATGCATGACGAATGGATAACATAACTCAAGTCAACCCTCAGGTGGAGCATCCGGTCCTGCCATGATAGTACTAAACTAAATGAACTGGATGAGGTCGAATTGAACTAGAGTAGATGAAGATATACTGAACTATAATGGATAATATAAATTGAAGTGAACTGCACATCCCAGAATAGCCATCCCACAAGCATGGTTTAATTCACTGCATGTGGAGAAAAGATAGAGTAGATGAGTGCACTCTCAGCTACCCTAAATAGCCTCGAACTCAACTGCATCATGCATGAGATAAGTTGAATTGAACTCAATTGAGTGAGGTGCACTTCTCTGGCTCAAAATAACTAGAACCATTATTTGGAAAAAGTAAATTAAAAGATAATATTCCATTCCAAAAATACCTCCTCAAGATAGGGTGCTCAAGAGCATGAGATAAAGTTACATTATCCACTTGAAAATATTCCAAAGACTCTTAAGGTGAAGTGCCTAATTCAAGTGGATAAGATTCCTCCCAAAATATTCTTGAACTCAACTTGCCACCTATGGAACCCTAAATGCAAGTAAGGATGCCATATGGTGGAATCTTCACATCCACTCGGTCAACAATTTTGGCCATGTGACCTCACCTGAAGTTACCACATGTCAATGCTCCTCTGCCACTTGTCACCTACTAAAAATAGATTTCCGGACAAATTGAATATTCACAAGGAAATATTAACTCCTTAAGAAACCACTCGCCAACCAAGGATGACAAAGTTGAATATGACCATGCTCGGGTCCACGTGCACTAGTGCCCGCTAAAAATTGAAACTTTCTAAAAATAGTAAATTTACCCACTCTCTTCAAAATGTCCTTGGAATGTCAAGATACTACCCGTGGGAACACCTACTATAATTAGCATGTCTAACAATAGACACTGCTAAAAATAACGGCACCTTGCATGTTGCTGCAAAGAGGCTCATCAGACTCGTTTCCCTCTAAGGAACCTAGATATGTGCTTTGTTTCACCATGCAAGCCCTGTAGCCTCAACTCCTAAATCTAGCAGTTTGACAAAACACCTTGCATGTTGCCATAAATAGTTTCATTAGACTCGCATGGAGACATGGAGTCCAAATATATCATCAAATCCAACATGCAAACTTTGAAAAAGCCAACTACTAAAAATAACGGTGTATAGGGGTTGCATGCATGTCACATGCAAACTACCAGTAATCCCTGCATATGCACATGAACCTTGAATGTATCATGAATTGCCTTTGAATCATCATATATTGCATGCAAAAGTGGATATGCGTTTGGCTAAAAATAGTAAACTTGAAGATCATCATCCATGCAAGGACATTAGATCCTCCAGTGGAACTAATAGATAACTAAACGAACTCTCCATAGGATCCCCTCTGTTGCAAACTGAAAGATGTAGAATTTAATCTCAAAGTTGGCACCGAAATCACATAGGGTGTAATTTCTGTGCTAACATGGCCATACATGGCTAATGGGACTATAAAATGTACAAAGATAAGTAATCATTGGGTTTGCTAAAGCATCTCCATGGAAATAAAAATTAAGATAATGTCAAATTAGATACCATCAAACCTTTGTTGCAAGGGTATGCGTACCGAGACTCGAGGAACATGAACCAGGTACTGGTATGCGTATCCTGTACGAGGTCAGGTACATACTTCCAAGTACTGGGACCATCCGAGTTTGTTTGAGTATGGCTCAATAAGAATCAAGAGATGTACTTGGATTGAGGTATGTGTACCCTCCTAAATAGGTACTTCAATGCAGATTTTCCATTAAAAATAGTTTTTTTTTTGGAAACAGGCATAAAAATAAAAGGAAAAGGTGGGCCCATACTTGGAGACCCTAATCTGTCATTTGCTATCCCCAAGAAAAAACCCACTGAGTCCTTTGAGATTGTATTTAACTTTTGACATTAAATTCTTAAATTTAATGTTGATATTTACCTTATATTTTACTTTCGTTAACTTGAATTTTAATGTTAAAAGCTAAAACTGAGATCCCCATTATAAGATTTTTAGTAATAGACTTAGACCCATAAGATCTCACATGGAGAAAGTAGAAATCATCGTGTTTTCCACTTTTCACCATTTTGGCATGTCAATGGTTTGTGAAACAAAACAATCCATCTTTTCTCTCCTATGCCGCTTGAGTTTAGCATTGTGTGATTATGAGATAGAAATATGGGAATTGAACTTTAGCAAAGAAGAATCAAGAAAATGCCTAGGGAACATGTTTTGATAATGAGATTAGCCACCTCATTACTAAACAAGGTTTAGGTAAATGGGTGTATTGTCTGGGTTGGCCTAGGCTGTTATATTTATGTAGTATTTTCATATTTTGTCATTGACATTGCACAGTTTGAGAACCTTCGTTCATTTTGGTTCATGACTCATAATTTCATGCCATGATCCAACCACATGGCGATTTGAGATCTCGATGAATGATGATATGATGATTGATTGCAATTAGAAGAGCAGGTTAACAAAGCAAACATATTTGAGAAATGTTTATGAGAATCAAAGAAAATGATTTATAACTTACAGGTTGATGTTCAAGAATCAATTTTACAAGATGTAGAAATCTAATGTGACTAGGATTTGCAACAATAGGATAAGCAAGAACAAATAGTTCAAAAAGACAAATGGATAAATATCGACAAGGTTTTATCAAATGAGGATAAAAAAATTGTTCGTCTAAGAAAGCAAAGTCAAACTTTGTTTACCGAAGTTAAACAATTGAAGCGAAAGGAAATATCAATGCCAAAATTTGACAAAGAGACATCTAGCGATCCAACTGAATCGAGATTGTTTTCAGAAGTCAAAAGACAAACTACAGTCCACTCTGACAAACAGACCCTTATAAACTTGATCGAAATTAAAAACCCAAGTGTTGTTACTAAGAAAATATTATCCTTTGACAAAACAACACAAACATATGACCAAGATTTAAATACTTAATTTAAATTAATTGAGGAGTACCCTAAATTTGAGACCAAGACTGAGAAAGCTACAAGGGTATCTTATTGTCACCCTAATCGCAAGAGTTGTTGCATGGACTAATCAACTCACAGGCATCAACATTTCTCGGAACAAAACGTGATTTACATTTCAAAATATCAAAACTCCAATATGACTTATTTTTAAAGTATACTGGGAGTCGAAATCAAAGAAGTCCCAATCAAATGTTCCATCATATAGTTTCTAAAAGAATCGATCTAGGAAGGGTTGAACCTTTTACAACGTGACAATATTATTCAAATCTTCAAAGTTCTTGTTGTCTCATTTCCTCAAACCAAGTTCAGCATCAAGATTATTCATCAAGTGGAAGAAGTATAAGCTGCAATGAGGCTTTTTGACAACTCTCAAAACCATGTTGTGAGGACAAGTCATCGTTTAAGGGGGAGGACATATAATGTACATGAAGTACATTGTTAATTTCTTATAACTCAACACAAAAATTATTGCCAATAATTTACTTAACCCAGAAATTTATCTAGTTGATATAAACTTCAGAAATTATGCAAATAATCTACAGCTGAGTTATTTAACGAACATTACACAGCAGAAGCTAACAGAAACCAAGCACAAAAATTAGACAACACCAGAAATACCCTGGAAACCCCAGTGTGGGGAAAACCGGCGAAGAGGGGGCTTTATTTTGGCTCTCTAGAGAATATTACAGCAGCAAGAAAATACAGAAATTTCTTACAGGGAATTTCTGCAGAAGATTTCAACCCTTCCTCACCCAACTTATCCTAGCAAAATTGCTGTACGGTCCAGCTACAATTTGGCCTGTACAGCCCTCACTGTATGGCCCAGGTACAACTGTGTTCTTTGCTGTCCGACCCTGGTTAGTTCGCCCCTCTTCTGGCTGCTGAACTCGGCCTCACCTCCACTGCAGAAACAGGCCATAAATTGGCCCCTCTTCTCAGCTGTGTATGGCCCTGAGTACAACCAGCCTGCTGCTTAAGCTGTACGGCTTAGGTACGACTTGTATCTTGCTGTCCAGAGTTGCTCAGAAGTCAACCTCTCTCTCAGCAGNCCTTGAGATGTGTGCCCAGTTCAGCCTTCAATGGCTTAGATTGAGGCGCACCTCCTTGCTTGGACCCCATTCAACACTAAGGCCATGCACCCCACTAGATTGGGCCCAACAAAGCACTCAAACACAAATTTTCTGAATTCCTAAGTTAGACATGGGCAAAAATAAATAAGGCTGATCTGGGTAGTTTAATGTGTCCATCAACATGCCTAGGACACTTAGGCCCATGCTGAGACACCTTCTGAGCTATAAAAACTAACACTCCCTCTTAGCGAGGAAAGTGTCTCCATTTGGATCAATCTCTGACCCCATTAGATCTGCTGCTGCTGCTGTAGTTGCTCCCTCTGAACTGGAAGACCCTCCTGCTACCTCCGTTGCACTTTGATCGATGTCGTACCAAATGACAACCTTGACAGTCTTGGATGAAGTCACTAGTCCATTAGACTCAATCTCTGACACTGATCTACGATCCAAGATCCCCTTGGACCC